>JABJVR010007872.1:0-11121 GCA_025773905.1 Chitala chitala | reverse complement strand
AGGCCTTCCTCAGAGGAAGTCGCTGATTGTTGTCAACGTGTTAGGTAGCTGCCCTTCACCCTCTTATTGTAGCTGTCAGCTTGCTTCGTTTGTGACCTACTGGCATGCTGTTTTGCTATCCTTGCTGCCTCATGAAGGTAAGACATCAGAGTAGTCACATACCTGTCGTAATCAGCAACTACAGGATCCCTCAGTACCTGCTGAAATGTGACATCCACTGGAAGTTGTGGGACTCACCCAAACATCAGCTGGAAGGAGGCAAAACCAGTGGTCTCATGGACAGTGGCATTACACGCAAACGTCAGAGTTTTTATCTGTTAGAGCCACTGTTGCTTGGCCTTTAATTTAGTGAATGCAGCATATTCCGAAGTGTGCGGTTAAACCTTTCAGTACACCCATTTCCCATGGGGTGATATGCTGTGGTATGCGATTTACTAACCCCAGGTAATTTCAACAGCTTGGCTATTAAGTCACTCTCAAAACTCAGTCCCTGGTCAGAGTGTTGTGGGAACCCATATATACAAAAACATGGTCCCCCAACTTTCTGGCCACCTGTTTGGCAGTTTGGTTCATGCACAGGAAAGCATGTGCCAAGTTAGTGAAATGGTCGGAAACCACTAACACACCTACAAACCGCTGCTTATGTTCCTCCACGCTCCTAAAAATAAAGGCACACTAACTCTATCGGCGCAGAAGTTTGAATGCTTTCGAGAGGAGTCTTAGCAGATGGTTTAGGAGTCTTGGCAAGAATACACCTTTTGCAGCATGTGACATAACCTTGAATTTCTTGTTCCATTCTGGGCCAATAAAAAACATTGCCTGGCTAAGTGGAGTGTCCTAGATTGTCCCTGATGGCCCGCTAGATCATGAAGGTCACTTAGGGCTTTGTCTCTCAAGCTTTTTGGCAAAACATCTTGATATATTTTGCGCTTGCTAGATGGATCCTTGGATATCCTGTACAGTACACCATCATGGACCTGGAGTCTCTCCCACTGCTTACTTATGAGGGCATCTGAATGAAGCTTAGCTGTCTCATGCCTTGAAGGTCTCCTCTTACATACCACAAATGGTATGACTGAGGATATGACACGGTCACGTTCCTGGTGCTGCTGAAGCTCCCCCAATGAAATTGCAAGAAGCGTGTCTTGACTGGGGCCAAGAACGCTGAACAGCCTGCACCAACTGCACTGCCCGGGTCTCAGCATTAACCTCGCAACTCACACATTCGTTAAGGGCTTGTACAGTTTCTGCACTCATTGAACTTAAGGGAGAAGTACCCTTACTCTTGTCCACCGTGTTAGCAGTTGGCTCCATTCCTTGACACTCCCACCTTCACTGATCCCTCCTGCTTCAGACAAAAGATGGCCATACTATTCACTGAGGAGTTTATGGTCCACCATCCTCAGGATCCTGGCTGAGGGTGTCAGCCACGATGTTCTTGGTTCCCAGAATGTGCTTGACGTCAAAAGTACAAGAGGCTAGTTTCGCCGCCCAACGCTGTTCATAGGCAGCAAGCTTCGGCTTGGTCATGATGTATGTAAGCGGGTTGTTGTCCGTCCAGACAGAACACGTGTGTCCCTTGAGCCAGAGACTAAACTTCTCATAGATGCTCCACTTCAAAGCCAAAAACTCCAAGTGATGCGCTGGATACTTCCTATGCAACATGCTGAGTGCTTTGCTCGCAAAAACTATTAGTCTGGCCTTCTTTTCTCCACGTGGTACCTGGGACAGTGCAGTTCCCAGCCCATCTAAGGAAATGTGTATGGACAGGATCAAAGGCCTAAAAAAATCTGAGTATGCTAAAACACAGTGCTACAACTTCTCCTTGAGAACATCGAAAGCGTCTGTGCATTCTGGCATCCAATCTGATGGTTTCAGCTTCCTAAAAGTGCCAACTCTATTGCTAGTCTTCCTCCCATTCCTTTTCTTAGACCCAGCAGTAAGGGCAAAAAGAAGTCTGGCGATAACTGAACAATTTGGGATAAAGTGTTGGTAATAGAATTCCATCCTAAGGAAGGACTTGATCCTCCTAACAGATGGACTGGCTTCATCCTCTTCCATGAGATCTGCTGTGGACATCTTGGATATCACACTGACCTTCTTGGGTTTCATGGCTATGCCATCATTGCTGTTGATGTGCACCAAAATGTTGACAGCCGTGCGTAGGAAGTGACACTCCTTCTGACTTCAGGTAATGTTGACGGAGCCTCTGGAAGACTAGCTCCAGCCTCTCTATTGCTTCCTCCCCCATTGGAGTGAACACCAATAAGTCATCCAAATAACACAACAAACTACTGAAGTTCAAGTCACCAAAAATGCTTAACATAATTAGCATGAATGAAGCCGGGCTATTACACAGACCTTGGGTCATGCGGTTGTACTCATAGCCAATAGAGGTGGTAAATGCTGTGTACTTTTTGTCTTCCTCATGCATAGGGATGTTGTAAAACCCTGACGTCAAGTCCATGGTGCTGAAGTAAGTGATACCACCTAATGCAGCTGAGACAAAGGGTGCATATCCTTCATTGTGCGGGTATTCAGCCATCTGAAGTTGGTGCAAATTTTGAGACTTCCGTCCCCCTTCACACCATCACTAAGGGCAACATGTACGCACTGGCCAACTTCCTTATGATCCCTTGCTCCTCCATTTCTGCCAACACTTGTCTCAGTCTCTGGCAGTGTGCCAGCAGCACCCTAAAATAAGGCAGGTGAAACGGACAATCATCCACCAACTGAATGCAATGAAGGAAGCCCTGTGCTTTCCCGCAGTCCAAGATGTGTTTGGAGAACACGTCGTCAAGGTCAGTAAGCAACTACTCAAGCTCCCTTTTGGCCGAGCAGCTAACCTGGCAAGAGTTGATGTCTAAATCTCCTAGACCCACCTTCTCAAGGTCCTTTTTTGTGTCTGCACTGGATACCGTGCTGGACTTTGGCTTGGGGCCTCTGACTGAACTGGTGCTCTGAAACAGACTGAAGTCCTCGGAGGCCAGGCATGGTAATACGTCTGCTAAATTTGCAATTCGTACACAAGGTGATAAACTTACTGGACAGGTTCACCACTTTCATCGGGACCCCACTATCGCCCCACATAGGCGTGACAATGTGACTGACCAGGATGTTTCATAGTGCTGTCCTAGATGAGGTTGGTTCCACTATTACAGTGCTGCCAAGAGAGATGGGGCCCTTTCAAGGCAACCTTCCCCATACCAAGTGCTCCTGCTTAGCTTGGAGGGTGACCACTTGATTCAGTTTGACTGTTCCAATTTTCTCAGGTGTCACCTCCCCTCTCCACCTTGCCAGATCCGTCAACACGTGAAGGTGGTGTATTATGTGTGGGTGGGCTCCAGCATTGCTCTGGGAGATCAATCCCCAATACTCAGGACTATCTTTCATTTGCTGCATAACATACTTCATGACATTAGACCCAATAATGAGTTTGTCCTGCTGTCCGGGGACCACAAGGATTGGTACAACGCACTCTAACCCATGCACTTCAAGCTCTACCTCATAGATGCACTTTCTTTGGGTTTGATGACCCCCACATCAGACTAGAACTACTTGGTCGCTTAGTTGTTGATCCTCTGTGATCACCTTCTCACCAAGCAGCCTTCGTTGTGTCTCTTCATTCAGGGTGCAGGCCATCAAACCTGAGTATAACATCCCCTACACAGACATCACTCCATTAATCAGGACTGTGGTGTAGAAAAGCTGACTAAATAGCTCCGTCCTCTGTGAGTTCTGCATTACTAGCTTAACATTACCTGGTACTATGGCACACACATTCTTATACTGCAGCTCCCTATCATAATCCTTGTGTTTGAAGGCTTAGTTGATTTTGCTTGCATATCCCCCACTATATGCAAACTTGAGGGTTTAGCAGCCCCTGCTTGCGAGAAGTCCATCTGCTGGGGTTGCTGGTCCTGAAGTTATGACTTTTACACTCTTTTACACAGACCATCTTGTTGACAGTGTGCTGTGGTGGAATGTTCTATTGTCCTGCAAATTCTGCATGGCCTTTGGGGCAGTTGAATCTGATAAGGAGAAGGGCCTGTCATGGTCACGGTTGTCTGGCTGCAGGACACGGTCTAGAAGGCTGATAAGAGTTTGCATATTGTCGCTGTCAGTCCATGACACACTTTTCAGTCGGGGCCTCAGGTTGGCCTGGAGAATTTGATGAGCTACATGGTGTTTGGATTTTGGTTGCACACGATGTTGGGGCATGCACAGTTGCAGATCTCTTTCCGATAGTTAACCTTCACTCCGTTGATGTTTGTTGTGTTCTTATTGCTGTGTTCTTATTGTTGACTGCTGTTCCTCAAGCCATTCCTGGATCTCGCCTATCATCCATTTGTCCATCTGGACACAAACTGGGGTCTGATCAATCTCAGATGGGTCACATGATAGAGGTTGTATGATGTCGAAAGACCCAAAACACTCAACGATTCCAGGAACATCACTGAGGATGTGTCCGGAGATGATCAGATGTTTGCCTACAGCTGCTTCTAACTGAACCTGAATCTCAATGAAACATTATTGGTTTATTTTTATAATAAACACCGTCAATCTACATATTCTCATCTAGCTTTATTCATTTTTAATAAGAATTTTTAAATTATGACAAAAACATCCTTGTATTGTTTCTTAATAGTTTTTAAGTTATGATATATTTTTGATCTTTCAATAAATTTCTTGTTAATAATCCTTTAAATAAATGCTCCCGATTAAGCATTCTTTGTCATTGGCATCTGTCTGTGTTCATTGTTACAATTTGAAAACAGTTAATGATTAGTGGTTTGAGTTAAACACCATGCCTAATTACCCATACATTTCCTGTTCTGATGCTGCAGTTAGAGGGATATTGTAATTTATGATTTACAGTATATTTTTTCTTGCAGATTTTAAAGGACAAAACTGTCACTTTTAACTTTCTTCGTAATTTTTTTTTCGCTTAATTAAGCATAATTAAGCTCAGGCAAAACCAGAACAAAGAATGCAGAAAATAAACCATGTTATCGATGTTTAACATCGTAGTCTAATAAATAATAATAATAATAATAATAATAACAATAAAAAGTGATGCGCGTAAATTTTGTGCCAGTGCTCCTAAAAATTTCCGTGACTACTGGAAGCCCTGTATTTGTCTCATTGTGCAGTTGCGTCAAAACCCTGAATCGGTCTCTTCAATGCCCTCGCATGCTTGTGTACTCCCTTTAGTCACTTTTACTCTAACTTGTAAAAAAAAATAAAAAAAAAAAACCCTCATCACTCCAAAGAGACTTAAACAACAGTTTAAGACGTAAAACGTTAGCAGACTCACTCCTACAAGGTTCATACTACTTTGGGTTGGCTACAGAGATATGAAAAAAAGAAAAAGAAAACGTACGCAGCCCCTGAATGTTTTTATTTGAGCGCAAGGTTGAACGTATTTATTGAAACAGCAAAAGACAATAAATTTAACCGATGTTAGGCATTTTTTTACGTAAAAATAAACGAAACATTGACATATTGGAAAACAACCCCCCACGCGCGATCAACGTTTAGTTCGCTTTGTTTCCTGTTTCCAGGGCGCGGAGGTAAATCCTTTTATGATTGACAGGCGTTTTCACTAATAATATTACTAGCGTCATGGTGCGTGTTTGATTGACATTGACCGTGCCCTATTAAGTGTCTCTATGGGCGGTTCTAAAGCGTTTACAGGAAGATCAGACCCAGAACTTGACTGTTTTCCTGTAATGGCGGATCACGTAGAGGGAGAGGGAATCGGCTTCGACGAGACCAGGTTAGATAATAAATTATAATTATGCTATCTGATTTACGTCAGACCACGGGGAATGGCCGATGTAAATATTTATTATGCTTGCTTTAGCTGCTAATGTATAATACGTTTTAGTTAGCATGCGTACTTCACTGAAGCACGGTGTCTTCACTGAAGTTGCTAGCTACTTAGCTACAGGCGGCGTATTGAGTATGTTGCAGTGCAATGTGCAGCTTTTGGTTACCTATTTTCAAATAAGAGATGCATATCGGCTGTGAATTTGATTTGACGAACTTCTGTCTGCGCAAGTGTTACGGTTACCATATATCTTGATATAACTTAGGAAGCTACTTCTGTGTTCACGAATGAATGGAGAGCCAGCTATTAGTGTTAGCAAGGCCGACGTGTGTCGTGTTTGTGATCAGATCAAAGCTGTGTACTTAGAAACCCAAATACATCGTTAACGTTAAAAAATATGTTGTCCACCCTTAGTGTTGCATACACGTGCCTCTGTTTTCATCGTATTTTCTTTGATATTGTCTTTAACTGCTTAATGTCACGATGCTTTGTGCTGTTAATCTCTGCTTTAAAACAAATGAAACTTGGCAATCGACTGATGCCGTTGGTAGTTATTGTTATTATGACACGGATTGTGCTGCTTGGACTTGGTTAAACCGATTAATCCTGTGGTACCCATGAGGTGAGCTAGAAATTGTATTTGCTTGTGCATACAGTGTTCTTAGGACGCCTTATGACCATTAAACTCAAAGTGTCACTCATAACGCAGTTTGCAGAGTTTATGTATGCCAGTCAAATTCATGTATATGAATGTTACACAGTTGCAACCTTTAGTATTATTGATTTCAAAGCCGGTGTTGAACCAAATGGCAAAGTGCCATGACTCATCAAAGCTTGTTGCACATATGGGGTTCATAAAGGGGTCATTAAGTCAAAACAGCGCTAAATGAAATTAGTTGTTGTGGTATAGTTTACATGTCAACGAGATATTTATTTTTATGAGTAATGGTAAATTTAAAACTTGAATGAGGTTTTCATTGTCTGAAAACTTCCCTATCCCTAGTAAACATGCATTTGTAGTGTGAATAGTTGTAATTGATCATGGGAGTCTGCCAAAATAATTTCTCAAAGTCTCCGAATATGAAACTACCTGTAAAATAATGCATTGTAGACAGTTGAATCAATCTGCGACGTGTCTGGCATTGTCTGAACAGAGGGTGTTTTGTTTACATGTCGACAGGATGGCAGATGCCCTTCGGTTCCGTGGGCCTGCGCCACCGCCCAGCCCTGTGATGCGCGGTCCTCCCCCACTGATGAGGCCCCCGCCCCCCCCGTTTGCCATGATGAGGGGGCCTCCACCACCTCCACGTCCGCCTTTTGGACGCCCACCATTTGACCCCAGCATGCCGCCCATACCACCGCCTGGGGGTCTGCCCCCACCTCTGGGACCCCCACACCTGCAGGTACAGGACAGACCTGCACACAGCTCTTACTCATCAACAGAAAAGGTAGTGCTTGGGACCAAACGTCATTCTAACAGTCAGTGCTAATGGGCTATTCAAAGCCGATGAGATATTGTCATCTGCACTCAGTTAAAGGTGTTCCAAGATGATGTGTACTTGCTTGGTTTATTAGCTACACTGTTTTTCATAGCACACTTGGTCACGTGGTTTTGTTTTGGATATTGTCTGTTAGCAGCGATGACCGTGGCGTCTTAATTGTTTGAGAGAACAAATGTATGTTCTTTGTTAGAGCTGATGTTAGTCTCTTAAAAATAGGACGATGTTTGGTTGGGGCACACAGGGTTTAGGCAACATTATAAACTGGAAATTTTTTTTATGTAGCTATGTGCCTATGCTGTTGTTGTTAAGTAGATGCTACTATGAATACAGTTATTTAGCTTGTGTCTAGGCCTAGAACATCATAATGCTCCTGTTTATTTCAATCTGTATTAGTTATTGTTTTTTTCCAGTTTTAGGATTTTTATTTTAGTTACTGTATCATGTTCATTGTTTGGTTAGTTTTTTCAAATTATACTGCTTTCCTGCATGTTACCTTGTAAATGTGTCTTGTGTCAGTGTATTATCCAAGGTACTAATTTACTTATTGATCCCCCCTTCACCTTTTTAGAGACCTCCATTTATGCCTCCACCGATGGGTAATTTGCCTCCCCCACCGGGGATGATGTTTCCACCTGGATTGCCCCCTGTACCCACACCTGGTACTCCTACACTGCCACCAAATGAAGAGATCTGGGTGGAGAACAAGACTGCAGAAGGAAAGGTACATAATGGCTATGGACCAAAGTGTGTTCCTGAACAGCCATGTAGGATTTTGTGCAGCATCAGGAAGACCTTTGCATGTTGGCTTGGGTTTGCTTTGGTGGTTTTATTGCTGTGACGTTTGCCACATAAGGCTTTGCATCCTCTCAGCTGTGCTGAAACCCCTTCGCCTAGGTGTACTACTACAACGCCCGCACGCGTGAGTCAGCCTGGAGCAAGCCGGATGGCGTGAAGGTCATCCAGCAGTCAGAGCTTGGCCCTCTGATGATGTCCCAGGGAGCCGCGGCAGCCAGCGCGGCGCCCTCGTCCGCCAGCCTCCCGGCTGCAAGCACGGCCACAGTGGCGCCCACTGCCACACGGGCCCCCTCCCCGGGCCTCACCTCCAGCAGCCCTGCGCCGGGCACCACCACGTCCCCGACCATGTCCCAGCCCATTTCCAGTGAGTCTCGCACTCCCATGTTGGTTCGGGTGCGCTGCTAGTCTCGCAGTCCGACGTGTGAGCTAGCTGTGCACCTCTGTGGTTTCAGTAACATCCCTGCATTACTGGTCTGTCAGTATGACTCGAGCAAGCCTTAACAGATGCTCTGTCATTAAGCCTTGTCAGAGGTGCTGATGTATTGTGAGTGCAGCATTCCCCTAATTTGTTATTCATTCATTTCTGATACCTCTGTGTCAATTGACAAAACCATGGATTGAAAGCATTTTTCCTCATTTTAGACGAGGTACAATAATAATGCCTTTCCAGACCGTCTAAAAATCCCAAATCAGTGTTCTCAATTTTCAGTCATGCACAGTAAAATATCAACATAAACCTCAGATGTTTGCACAATATGTAACACTTTAAACTTTGGCTGCAGCCATTGATTATTTTAGTACTTGTGTATTCTACTGATTTTTCCAACAATTAATCAATTAATCTGATAAAAATAATTTATCTTTGTTAAAGAGCATAAGACATGCATAGACTGGTCATTTTCTGCTGAGATGCTGAAGCACTGCCATGGTGCTAGTTTGATTTTACAATAGACACTGTAAACTTTACTTCTTTTTTCAGCTTGAAGTGATCCTAAACTTTCTGTCGTTTTCTCTGGCCAGTCTCTTCTCTTCACCTCTCACTGTTTTCTCTTTTTCTCCATTGCAGTCCATACCCTTATGCAAACAATCATAGCTTCTTCTGGTGACATTTAATAGTCAAATTTGTGTTAAAATTATGATTGCAAAGTATTTAAATAAACAATGGAATTTTTTGTAACAAATAGTTACTGTGCTCATCAATAACAAGAACTGTGGTGAGTTTTGGTGAATGGAACTTTTTGTTTTCTTGCTTTTGCCATTTCTTTACATTTGCACAACACATAGAGTGAGCACAATACAGAAAATCAGCCAGAAACAGCTGATGGCTCACTTGCACTTTGAAAGTGTAAGCAAAAAAAAAATAGCTTATGAATTAATTTCGGACATGGTTTATGCCTGTTTCATTATAGTTTTTTTGTACAAATAACTTTTAGTATTAAAATCCATGAATCGTTCTAATAATAAAAAAAAAATTATTATTATTATTAAAAATACCAAGGGATGTGGCGGCATGGTGGTTAGCGCCGACACCTCACACCTCTTGGCCGGTGGCTGGATTCCCGCTTCGGCTCCGCTTGCATGGAATTTGCATGTTCTCCCCTGCTTGGTGGGTTTTCTCAGGGTTCTCTGGTTTCCTTCCACGGTCCACAGACATGCAGGTTAGGGTGATTGGCGTTTGCAAATTGCTCATAGTGTGTGCTCATGTGCCTTGCGGTGGGTTGGCACTCCGCCCAGTGTGTCCCCTGCCCTGCGCTTCCTGTAATGAGCTCCAGGCTTCCCGTGACCCTGAATTGGATAAGGCGGTAAAGCGAATGGAAGGGGGGATGGATACCAAGGCACTCTTGTGTATGGGCTTTTTTTGTTTGAAGAGTGTAAATTTAAAACTCATTATAGTGAAAAAATGTCAATCAAAAAACTGTACATCTCAGGTACCCGTGTTAGAGCCTTTAGCGTTTTCTAGTTCTTTGTATGCGTTGCTTTGGATAGATTAAAGCATGAGAGGAAAGGTGTTACTGGTGAAATGTGTAAACTAAGGTGCATTCTCTAAACTGTATGGTCTCTCCTCAGTTTATTATTTTTCTCCTAATCTTCCCACAGGTCCAGCTGCGGCTGAGATGACCCCTGTAGTGTCGTCACCTTCCAGTGCTGGAGCAGCACCGGTAGCAACGGTCAGCATCCCCGCAGTGACCGCCACAGTGACACCAGTGCCAACTGTGCCCCAGCCGGTGGCCCAGAGCCTCCCGGCAGCGCTGCCCCACGCTGTGCCTCATGCCGTGCCCCAGGCCGCTGCCACTATGCCTGCCTTCCCCCCCGTTATGGTGCCACCTTTCCGCGTGCCCTTGCCAGGCATGCCCATCCCCTTACCTGGTAGGTTGGCGCATAAACCCCCCACATCCAGTGCTCATCTTGACTACACCTCAGTCCCTGCTCACTCATTGTCTCTAATACCCCTTTGCTCTTCTTGACTGCACTTAAATCAGTCACCGGTTTTTGTTTTTCCTTCTTTTGTGTTCCTCGTTACGTTCTTTTTCTTTGTCCTGTTGTCATTTCCTCGTAGCGTTTGTTCTGCTCATGTTTATTTAGCTCATCATGAACAGATTCTGCAGCACACAAATGCAGAAAATGGCCAGAGGTGCTGAACTGCTTTCCGTTTATACGCCTCTGATGAGAGGCAGCTAAGGGACTGGGCTGTTGCTGACACAAGTGAGATCGCAGAAGATCCCACGCAAAGGCTGGCTTGTAGGTTGTCGCCCAGTTGGCTTTCTGCACTGTCCTTCCATGCTTCTCAAAAGTATCGAAGTTTGATAGTTGTGTGCAGTTGCTATGGCAATACAAGTAAATTCATTTAGTGTTTATCATATTTGTTATTTAACACTAACAGTGTAGATCAGTTGCAGTAAATTATGCATCAGTTACTCTCAACAGCTGCTTATGGGCACAGTCACTCTCCTTTTAAGTAAAGCTTGCCATTATAACGTTGTGCTGATCATG
>JABJVR010007871.1:0-11121 GCA_025773905.1 Chitala chitala | reverse complement strand
TTGATTTAAGCATCATCTCAACGCAGTTTTCCACTCTTAATGGTTCACCAGCTATGTTTTCTACGGTTCTTCTCTCTGTGTGTGTGTGTGTGTGTGTGTGTGTGTGTGTGTGTGTGTGTAAAAATGTGTTGAAGTTATCCACACTTCGTGTATAATTTTTTTTGTGTATGCTTACCTGTACCTGGTTAGTGGGTACATTTACACAAGCGTGTGTATGTGACAGGATTAGAGTAATGTTTTGTATTGTATATACAGCAGGATGAAATGGAAAGTTATTGCAGTTTGTTCGTAATAGAAAGAATAGCTATCATATATAGTAATATTGTTTTTCCATTATTTATTACACCACCTTGCTGCCATCCAATGTGAATCATCGTCGCTCAACCACAATCTTTTTCTTATGTAACCCTGGGTGGAGTTTGTGGGAAATGATTGACAGGACCTTCAGCCAGTTATCCGGCAGATGTGATGTTCCACTATTAGTGACAGTGTGACAATCTGTATTTTGTTGTGTGTAATTGAATGTAACTGACATGTGAATAGTCTCTTTAAGAGAACATGACATGAACAGACACAAACTTAGAACTGCCTTCAGGCTTTTGATGACAGTGTGTGTAATACTAATAAGGACGACGTTGACTGTAAAAGACCGAAAGAGAAAACTTTGCTGTTCCCTTGGCACTCGTAAATGAAAATATGAAGCTTTGCTAGTCTACTCTAGGGGTTTGAGTTATTAGGTGATAAGGTCTTAATAAGGTGCAAATATTCTTATTCATTCTGTTTTTGTTGTCCCTTCATTTTACATGAGAGTGCTTGCAGCCTGTGCCAGGCAGCACTGGAGAACACCTTCCCTGCAGTACAAGCCCAGGGCCAATACATCAGCTTAGTTCAATTCAGTTTATTTTTATATAGCGCCTTTTACAACAAGGTGCCTCAAACTGCTTCACACGAATAACTTAACAGTTAACATTGGGTGGACGATTGAAGTTAAAATTAAGTTTAAGCCAGGTGACAATGAAGGATTGTGAACCAAAAACTCCAAGGTGTGGAGGAAAAAAAACCTCTGGGGGTCCAAGGTTGACTGGCTGCCTAATCCCTCCTGGGCATGCTGACATTACAGAATACAAGGTTTATAATGGAGACTATCAAAGTGAAGAGCAATATGAAGTCCATCAAATACCCTGGCAAAAATAAAGATGTACCTGTTGACAATAACACATCTGTATGGATATTTTTTCATACAGTCTGTATGGTACAGTGTCCCTTAACTGTCTGAATGTACATCTGGCAAACTTCGGTCAATAAGATCCAGCCTCTTTTCAAAGAGCCTACACTGGAACACAAGCAAATGTTTTTCATGCAAAAAAAAAACAGATTGTAGAGTAGATTCTGCAGACATGATAAGAATGAATGTATGTCATTACCTCTGCAGCCCGACCTCTAGTAAAACCACCTGCTCTGCTGCATAGCTTTAGCACAGGCTTGTGATTTACATGAAGACCAACCCTCCCCCCTCTGCCTTTTTCTCAGTTGGGGCATGTCTTTTACATGACAGGACAGGTGGGAGACGGGGACTGTGTGAATGTGGTTACACTTCTCCACTATGCAGGAAGCCAGGCTGCATAACAATAGCATTCAGGAGACCATGGATAGGGTGGCAGTCTGCTGCATAATGCCCTTTGGCTTTGCAGACGTAAATACTACTCTTTTTTATAATCTGTCCCTTATTAGTGAGATGGGGAAATAGGTTCTCTGCATTTAACCCATCTCCTGGGAAAGCAGTGGGCAACCATTATTCAACACCTGGGGAACTAGCATGGACTGTCTTACTCAGGGACATACCTGGTGACCAAGACAGGATTCAATCTGGGAAACGTCCACATCCTAGCTTGATGTTCTACCCATTGAGCCACCAAGCCGCTATGCTTAGATTGAGCCCTGAAACGGGGAAGGCATTATCTGAAAGTCTCAGAATATTGATCTACTAAGAACCACAGAAAGCAATAAAGGTTAATCAAGTGACATTTAATAATGATGGTGTCTGAGTTATGTTTCAAATGTTGTTATTATTATTATTATTTTTGGCTATACATTTGAAAAGAGGTCAGAACTTGATACTACTAAGTTCTAAAGAAATTATTGCAAGTATAGTCATTAAAACTTGTCATCAGTCACTTTGTTATACAACCTGTGTAAAAATAGAACATGATACTGTTCTGCATCTGTCTGACTTTTTTTTCCAAGATGAAAAGCTGTCTGCCATTTTAGCTACAGTGTATTTATTCTTCATATTTGGAGCTGAAGCTCAGAGGACACTCTGATGTTTTGTATGTAAATGGATAGCCACTATCTGGCTTACACCAAGTCCCATACTCTTACATACATATGTGGTATGTCTCTGTGTGTGTCTTACATTCTGCAATAAAAAAATAACCATACCTGACATATTCTCATTTACTTATTGCTGAAAATAATTGTTCCAATGCTGAGGTAATTTTATTTTACAGCAATAAATAGTTAGCCTGATTGCCTGGGGGTTTTAGTTAGCCCCAAAACACATGATATTTGTGAATGCCACTCCCATAATGGTTAAAAACACAGTGTGACTGGATGTAGCAATAAGAACGTTTCTGAAGAGAAGCCTTCTGGGAAATGTAGTTCTTCATTGTAGCGAATGCTAAGAAAAGAAGCTCCATTGGGACCAGATAATCATAAAACCCCTCCCCTAATAGATCCAAGTTGCCTGTTGGTTGAATGAGAGCGCCACTGAGGCCTCTCAGACCCTTGTGTAATGGGGCTTGTTTCCCCATCACCATATTAGAGGACCTTTGTGCCATAAAAGGTGGGCGTGTCAAAAGAAATTATGGTGTACACGGATGTGAAACTGGATTGCACTTAATTGTGTCATGTTCTGTGGAACTGTATGATTGTGTGGAGTGTTGCATGATGTTGCATGGTATTTTACAATGGTGGGTGATGTTGGCTGATTGTAAGCCAAAGAACTGACTTATAATCATGAATGCACTCTTAATTGAAACACATTGATAAATTATAAAATATATGTTACAGGCTGGTTGTTTTTCATCTGTGGTATAGAGATTCTCAAATTTCAACAATATTCAGTGTTGCTGTATGTAATGGAATCCGAGAGTATCTCAGTGCTTTGGGATATGCATATGTGTATAATGGGGAAACCCTGCTGGGCTTTGAACCCACGCAGCCACAGCTTGCTCAGAGTTACTAGACTCTAAAAGCATTAGCCCACTGAGCTAAAGACCAGCATCCCTCATTTGGGGTGTCTTTTCCTGACAACTGTGGCTTTTTATTGTAATAGCATTTACTCCAGTACATCAACAGCATGAGATGTGTTATCATAGTAAGTCATTTAGTGATATTAATTCTTTACTGTTTTGGTAAGTCCTGGTTTGTACTGATACTCGAAAGGAGTGGAGAATTGATGTGGTAACTCTGGTTACAGCTGGAGAGCCGTTTGCTAATATTTTTGGTTCAACACCGACCTCTTGTGGCCAAATATAGTCATAACTGGAGGGTTGCAAGTGCATGAAGATTACGAATAGGTTAAAGGGCATGTTAAGATGTGTAGCGTCCCATTTGTATATGAAGTGAAGCATCCAAAATTTTGGAGACACTGCTTTCCGAGGGTCATTTTGGTACAGCTACTGATTAGTTTCATAGGTGTATTGAACTGGGCTCTGATCAGATCTTCAGCACTTTTTGTGTCAAATGAAACATTTATTGTAGTTTTTCAAACAATTTAATTTTTTAATTATATGCCTATAATGATAATGTCAGTTCTGGAGATTATCTATGTCAATATGTGAATGTTAAATGTGTGTTTGTGCTTCTTCTTATGCATTTTTATGCCTGCATGTTTGTGTTAATCATTGACAAAACCTATATAAGTAATTCTGCTTTGTATATGTTTGAACATTTATATGTATTATTTCTTTATTATTCTAAACAACTGTTAATAATCTCCTGTATACACTTTAATTTTTTGTTATGTTTCTAACAAAGTACAACTTGTTTATTTTTGGTTCGGAGTAACTACCTTGTATCATAACCAGTAGTCAGTATGAAGCTTTCAGAAGATGTGTTTGACATGGTATGTCTGTGGCTCTGTGTGTGTGTGTGTGTGTGTGTTACACATGTTTGAACACTCATTTTACCAGGTGAACAATGTGTATTTCTATACTACAGGGCAATCCCACATGTGTCAGGATAGGAGTCTAGTTAGTTACTCTTCTAAGCTGCAGAGTCAGGACTTTAGCACAGTGGACTAATCCTCTTGACTGGTAACACTCATGGGACTATGGCTGCATGCATCTGAACCCTGCTGGGGTGCCCCTGTGTGTGTGTGTGTGTGTGTGTGTGTGTGTGTGTATGTGTGTGTGTGTGTGTGCCTGTGTGTTTCCAACTCTATCTGTGTGTATGCTCATCACTGTCTGTGTTTGTCTGTCTCCATCACTGTGTGTGTGTATACATATCTCCATTTGTGTGTCTCCGTCACTGTGTGTGTGTATACATATCTCCATTTGTGTGTGTCTAAGTCACTGTGTGTGTGGTGTTTGTGTCACCATTCATGTGTCCCTCCATCAGTGTCTGTGTATGTGTTCATGAAACTGTGTGTGTCCATGTAACCGTCTGTGGGTGTGCGTCCATGTCACTGTGTTTGTGTATAGGCCTACGTCACTGTCTCTCAGTATGTGTCCATATGACTGCTAGTCTCTGTCCATGTGACTGTCTATTTGTGTCCTTGTCACCCTTTGTGCTGCTTGTGTCCTTTTCCAGGATGTCCAGCTCCAGGATGCAAAGCCTTCCTCGGGATACTGACACCACCCTGCAGGGTCACAGCACTGGGACAGCCCTTAAAGGCCTACCTTAATCCCTCACTCTGGCAAAGTCCTTCTGCCCAGGGATCCCACAGTAAGAAGAGCGCTACCCTACCTCAGTGTACCTTATCCGACTCATCCTGCATGTTCTCAGTGCATCTCTGTGTGGCCTGTGGAGCTGGGCGGGACTGAATTCAGCGCTGGGAGGAGCTAACTGGTATGGTGGCACAATGGCTGTGCCTCATTCAAGTCTCCTTGCTAAGGCAGAACCGCTGACTTGTACATTGAAAGCTGTAAGACGTTACTTTGAAGTTCTCTGACTGTTTTTACAAAAAGCACAAGCCTGCCATGGCAGCAATGCTTATGTCTATGATAAAAATAGCCTTGCTTGTACAACTTTGTCAAGAAAAGTTTCCAGGCAGCTCTGAACAGTTAAGAAATGAGCACACAGCAACGGAGCCATCAATAAATACAGCTGTCTCTGCTTCCCTCTGGTGGTAAATAACAGTACTGCTCTGAGTGAATATCGGTGTGGGGTGTTTCCCTGCACATCAAGTCTGGTTTCATCATGCCATCTCCCAAACCAGGATCTCCAACCATGGAGGACAGTAGAGAAATGGTTTGCTTTATATCATCAAATAACTAAGATTTTAATCTGTTTCATCAAAGGGCAACAATAGATACGCAAAGTCTGACTTCAATACCTGTCCTCCTTTCGGTCGGGGACCAAAGATTGAGACACTCTTTCAAATATTGTTTGACGCATCACACAAAACAGTTTTGTTTTTAACCGAGCATGGCTGGTCCGCACCCTTTTGCTTTTTTTTGTATGTTTCTTGTAATAATAAGTAGTGAACATGTAACGCAGACGCTTTTTTACAGTGGCTGTATTCATGAGGTGGGGAGAGGGGCTGCACTCCTCTCACTGCAGTGTTGTGTTTAGAGCCAGTTCATATCAAACTGTTTTGAGTGTTGCCTCATGTCCACGCCTGTGCTTTAGCCGCTCTGGCCTGACCTTCCTAAACTCTGTACCTTCCTAATCCTCATGCACTTCATGGGGACGCTGTTGCCTGGCAATAATTAAACAATAGTCATACTGAGTTGTTGAGTTAGATATAATAACAGGGTCTATTTTTGTATGCACCATGTTTACCTGAATGTCGATGATAGTTTTGTACACTCAGTGATGTGACTTGTGGCTAAGAGGACGCGGTCTCCTCCAGTTGTGTGACTGCTACATAACTTTGTACACAATATTTTGAAATGTTCTGACTGTACTGTAAATGCTATGGGATTATTACGTGTTTTGATTTTTTCCATGCCATAATGAAATCCCAACAGACTTTTATGAATAAACTGTTTAATGTTCAAAACACTGTGACTGATGTAAATTTATTACATTTGGCAAAGAGTTAGAATGTTGTGGCTTACAGTAGTATTTGTCAGTTCTGTAATATGGTTTATGTTTACTGTCTGTTCATAAATGAGCGTACATGTGCAGGGTGAAGCTGGAAAGTGTGTCACTTTGGCACAGTCTTCAGTGTTCACAACTAAATGGTGTTTGGTCAGAAAAACTATTTTGCACACGACAGACACAGTATTGCAGGTATATTCTTTTCAAAACCACTAATAGTATGGCATAGTGGGCATCTGTATGAAGTGAATGAAACTAAAAGTATTGGAGGGGGTCAGAGAGATAAGTCAGAAGTGGGGGTTAGAACAGAAATACTGCAGATGTTAAGGTCACAGGATATCCCATTCATAAAATTTTCCAAATCAATAATCACTCCCTTATTGATGCTATCTGCTGAAATATTATGAAGAAACAGGTGCATTAGTACAACAGAGGTGTGACTGTTACACCTAAAGGACAGAACCCAAATGCCGAGATGGGATTGAGCTGGATATTTATGGAAACAACTTTAAATTTTGGGGAGTCTTGAATACGGGCTGAGGTTCAAGAAGCTGAGAGATCAGTCAGAGACAGGGTCAACAAGCAGGTAAATGTCACAGGAAGCGTGGGGACAGATTTTTGGTCATTATGGTGCAGGTACGAGAACTTTAAAAAGGGCAGAACAGGGAGACTCTATGGCATGGGTAAACACTTGCTCGGTATGTGTTATAACAGACCAGCAATACTTCACAGACAGGGAAGAAAAGTGGTTGTTAATAACTGGGCCTAACTGGAAACAGGTGATACTAAACAGACACGGGCAGTGCCAGGCCATTGTGCAAGTGATTGTAGGTATTCCACCACCACTTGAGACAAAGTAATGCCCTGTCTAAAAATAGTCTCCATTCGTCATCTTACCTCTGAGATAGCATTTAGGCATGAGAAAAATGCTTTCCAACAACACTAGGGAAGCCCTGAGCATTATACAGTTAAACAAGAGGGAAGTTCAGCACAGCCTGGATGACTCTTCAGTCAAATAGTAAATCACAAAAAATATATATAAAATAATTAATAAATAAATGTGTGTGCGTGTGTGATTTTTGAGGTAAAATAACCCAGAATTATGAACTTCTTCTTTCATGTGCCTTCGCTTGGAACGATGTTTTATCACCAGCTGTACTTAAATCACAACGATCTACCCTGTAAATTAAAAGGGATGCACACGCGGCACTGCTGTAATACGCTTTGAACATGAAAATGATTAATCCTAACATAAGATAAATCTAATTACAGTGATGAGTGGGCTGATCTCAGAACGGACGAAATCGCATTCCACAGGTGTGAAGCATCTGACACGTCATAAAAACGTCAAAGACACGGTTGTCTGGATTTTCAGTTTATATGTGCCAGAGAACCGGTTTGGAAACATTGATGGAAGCGAACACAAATATCCTCGGGCTAAACAGCCCACATGTCAAAAACACGCTGTCCCAATAGACGTATTTATCGATTTAAACCTTTAGGGAGTATTCGTTCTCCACGTACTGTGAGTCTGCAAATGTGTGTGAAGTGTACCGTTACAGACACGTGACTCATTCAGAGTGAAGTTCACCTTACACAACTTTAAATACTTTCTGGCACTGGCTTTGGACTGCACTGATTATGTGAATTAATGAAAATACATAAAGAAAGAGACCAAGCGCTTTCTTTCCTATGACGTTATGATCGGGTTTCATAAACGACTTGCATGTACAACTATTTGCGTTTGAGTGCTTGTGTTTTATTGTTAGTCTGTTGTGTTTTGTGCTTACACACGTGTTCACTTTTATTAGCAAAAGATATGATCACAGCAGAAGTCCTGTGCTTTAAAATTTCTGATCTCCAACTCAAATGAACAATAACGCTCTTGGAAATGTATGCACAGCCACAGCTAATCCCTCTGTGACGTTGCAGAAAACCATTCATACACATGTAAAAAAAAAAATAATAATAATAATAAATAAATAAAGAAAATAAAACAGTTGCGCGTCTTGGTGATTTTTTTTTTGTACTCGTCCTGTTCTTTTTCAGAGGCTGTGGTTTCTGACGTGACACAGACACGCTCAGTAGTCAGTACAATAACAGGAGTGGCAGCCAAGACCTGGGCTGTAAGTCTAAACCCCAGTTCCGTTTCCACCCATGCCCTGTCAGTACCTGTTGACATAGCTCACGCTCCTAACTTTGGTGTTGACTTTGCGTTTCTAGAACGAAATACACGGCACGTAGATTTTGAAAGGATTCAAAACACAAGGCTGGATCCACAACACGGATTACTCCACTGGTTGTACCCGAGGCGGAACTGGGTGCACAGACCCCCCAATGGGAAGCACATGCCGTTTTCTGATGGGCTCCCCACAGTGAGAGTGCCACCCAGGTGCGGCGATGGACAGAGCAACTTCATGCCGTTGCGTGTCAGGAACAGGTGAGCGCTGCTATGTGTCTCTGCTGGACTCAGGTCTGTGCGTGTTAAAATAACTGATTCACAAACAGCTCTCCTCAAAGCGGCTCCTCTCACCTTTATCGCTATAGACAGACAGAAATAAGCAGGCTACAACTGGCATTACAGAACCGAGATGCATTACTGTGTGATGTACACCTCTGTGACTTCTCAATGGTCTAAAAAGCGAACAGGTATTTAACAACATCCTTAACACTGCAAATCGTCTATATCAGTGTCATACTTTAATTCAGGGATGGGCAATCTCTGTCTTGGAGGGCTGTAGTGGGTGGGGTTTTTGTTTGAGCTACTTAATTCAGTTTCACCCCCGTCTTATTTAAATATCAGTTATTGCTGCTTCTCTTCGTTCTTCCTGATCGTTTGCATCAGTCATTTTTCTTAATTTATTGAGAAAATTAGTTACAGAGAAAAAAGTTTAAAGCGGGACTCTTGTGCTTTAAGATCTGTAACAAAAATTCGTAAATCACACCATATCACTCTAACTCCAGAATCATAGCAAAAATCTCTGGATAATTCAGCGTGTTTTATTCAAACCTGTAATCATTAAATGTACTCAAATAGTAATAATTAAGGAACAGTACAAACAGGTGCCAATAACAAAGAACACTTAATTATGAGCAGTGTTTTAAGTGATTATTAACAAGAACTTTATTGACATTATAGTTCAACTAAGAGCAGAAATTGGCTGAAGCAAAACTCTGAACCCATTGTGGCCCTCCAGGACTGTGATTGTCTACCCTGGTTCCATGGTTTAATTTCTACTCGGGGGTGGCATGTGACACCATAAAAAAGTGTATATCTTTGTATTTACTGTTTTGAGGTGAATGGAGTGATTTGTTGATTCATTGAAAACCCCTCCTTTCAGATAACTGCCTTACCTGTGAGTCATCATTCAGTTTAATGGCTAAATTATGTTTACTGACTGCTGTAATTATAGAAGTATTTGGTGACCTTTTCTTATTGTGTTCCACACCTTTCTGCCTTGTACAGTACAACATATTTCAGTAAGATTTCCTGTTTATTAAGGCTCAAATGACTCTGTTATCCATCACACTGATAAACTGACAAAACACCTAGTAAACTGTTCACTGTGTGACTTTTCATTTGGTTAGATTCTGCATAGTTTATTATAATGGCACGTGCTCAATATGAGTGTACAGGTCAGGGTGCTGGACCCCTCCAAAAGTCTAAGTTATCAAAAAAGCAAAAGGACAGCACTCTCTGAGGCGATCACACACTGAGGAAGGACTCTAGGTCTGAAACGTTTGTGTTTGTTTAATCGTTCGTATTAAAAATTCTTGATATAGAGAGTGCTGTCCTTTTTCTTTTTTGATAAATTAGATTCTGCATAGGCAATGCCGCTGTTGGAGCTTTTGGGCTCTGTGGAAGATATTATATTAGACGTTGAGTTGTGTTGTGTAATGTTAGCCATTATATCAGATGTTATATGTTATTATTAGCTATTGTATATTGTAATATCTGAGGGCCCCTGTCAGTCACAGGCCCTGTCCTAGGCTTCCACCCCTCTACAGCACCCCTGCGCACAGGAAGGCTGTCATGGAGAG
Organism: Chitala chitala; assembly: GCA_025773905.1. Taxonomy (NCBI): domain Eukaryota; kingdom Metazoa; phylum Chordata; class Actinopteri; order Osteoglossiformes; family Notopteridae; genus Chitala; species Chitala chitala. The sequence goes on along the minus strand of JABJVR010007871.1, from coordinate 813 downwards.
CTGCATATGTTGAGATACAGTATTTTGGGGCAGTAGAGAATTCAGTTGTTTCCAGCAGGAGAGAAACCCTGGGGCAAAGTATCAGTGTAGGGACGCAACTAGCAATGAAATATAGTAAATATATATTAAATATATAAGTCTACAGGAAAACTCCTGATTCTTGGGCAATAAACATGTATTATTGAATGATCCATGATCTTGCAATCAGGCAATCTTGCAGCACCAAGAACAGACATTAGAACTGCTGTATATTCAGGACAGGAAAATTGAACCAACCACATTGAACCACATAGAAAGAAAATAAGAGGAGGAATGTAAAATCAGACACTTTGGCTTTGAGCACTGATGATTTACACGCCAGTGACCTGTTAGATATATTCAAAGATTTACAGAGGTGATAAAGCATAAAATCATGAGGTATAATTTAAACTAACTGACTTTGGTGATTCTGGGCATCAGTTTGAAATTTTGTTGTATGATGGTTCAGGGTTAAAGTTACATGGTTTTCTGTAAGGCATGTTTATGCCAAACTCTGCCCACTTTGATGCCATAGTTGATGATATCTGGTGAAGAAGACCCAGCCTGATACTGCTTACATGTCTTGGTGCTGTTTTATGTTTTTTACTTCTGAACCTTCTTATTCTCATGTTTGGCAACTTTAACTTTCTCTGATATCATCACAGTCTCATTTTCTCTTTAATAACCTGCCTGTGGAGTTAGTTCTGTTCTCTCTGTTTTTACAGTTAGTCCCATAGGAATTTACATGCCTGTTGTGTGTTGTCAAAACTATCTTTGACCTGACGAGTGTTTTTT
>JABJVR010007870.1:10168-47510 GCA_025773905.1 Chitala chitala | reverse complement strand
AGGTAGTGAGTATACGGCCAGCCTGAGGTAGTGAGTATACGGCCAGCCTGAGGTAGTGAGTATACAGTCAGCCTGAGATAGTGAGTATACGGTCAGCCTGAGGTAGTGAGTATACGGTCAGCCTGAGGTAGTGAGTATACGGCCAGCCTGAGGTAGTGAGTATACGGCCAGCCTGAGGTAGTGAGTATACGGTCAGCCTGAGGTAGTGAGTATACGGCCAGCCTGAGATAGTGAGTATACGGTCAGCCTGAGGTAGTGAGTATACGGCCAGCCTGAGGTAGTGAGTATACGGCCAGCCTGAGATAGTGAATATACAGTCAGCATGAGGTAGTGAGTATACGGCCAGCCTGAGGTAGTGAGTATACGGCCAGCCTGAGGTAGTGAGTATACAGTCAGCCTGAGGTAGTGAGTATACATATTGTGCAAATGTAAATGCAGCAAGTTCTGTTAATGAACACTTTGTGTTGGTGTATGAAATGTCTGCAGAAATAGGAATTGTCAATGTGAGCCTTGGGCTTTGCTGATTAAAGCAGCTGCAGGTGGAAAGAAGCTGCTTTTGTGCAGTGTAGCTTTGGTCCTGATTGACTGCAGCATCGTGACAGACTGTAGAGTCTCAAAAAGTTTGTGCCCCAGATGGGAGGGGTGGGCCACAGTCCTCCTCACACGCTTTAGTGTCCCGGAGTCACGTAGTTCCTAGAGCGATGGCAGATTGTAGCCAATCCCTCTCTCTGCAGAGTGAATGATATGCTGCAGTCTGTTTTTGTCCTTGGCAGTGGAGGCAGTGTACCAGACGGTGATGGAGAAGGGCAACATGGACTCAATGATGGCAATGTAGAAATGTACCATTATTGTCTGTGACAAGTTTAACTTCTTGAGCTCCTGCGAGAAGTACATCCTCTGCTGTACTTTTTGATTAGGGAGCTGATGTTAAGATCCCACTTGAGGTCCTGGGTGATGATGGCGTCTAGGAAGCAGAAGAACTCTACAACAGTGATAGGGGAGCCACACACGATGATGGGGGTGGGTTGGGGTGAGTTTTTTCTGAGGTCTACTGGACATTAAGCTACTAGTTGTGTTCCTCACACTAGGTCACCAGATGGTTAATCTCTGACCTGTAGGCATACTTATCACCCCTGGAGATGAGCCCAACCAAGGTAGTGTCATCCACAAACTTTAAAAGCTGGTGATGAGAGGCATAGCTGTTAGTGTACAGGAAGAAGAGTAGAAATGAAAGAACACAGCCTTGTGGAGACCAAGTGCTGATGGTGAGGGGGTGAGAGGTGTATTTCCCCAGTTTAACATGCTGCTTCCTGTCTTCCAGGAAGTCAGTGGGTCCAGGAGTGGGTTTGTATTGTCTTTCAGATAGGACAACACAAGGCACTCAAATGCAGGCATCTAACTTCCATTAAAATGTCAGCATTTGATACTGCTGGAAGACAGCAAACATCATTCTAATTTAATAGTGTTACGGTTTTATGATGAATAAAATATCAGCACATACTGATGTTTCCTCTTACAAGGACTTATTTATGCCAAGTCTATTTGTAATTCCATTATCAAATATTTACTGGAAAGTGAATAACAAATATGTTCTATATCATCGGACTCTGTTATGCCAGAGTCCACTGTTCAGTCAGTGTGTTTACTGAAAACCCAATTTAAAAACACAACAGTAAGCTCTATTCATGATTACATTCATATGCAAAAAAATTATATAAAATTAAAATGAAACATAGCCGCTACACATTACAGCGCACGTTACAGTATCCAGTTTGGTTCTATTTATTTTTATATAGTGCCTTTCACAACAAAGTTACTCTAAGGTATCTTTACAGTAATTGGTACAAAATTACAGTCATTGGAATACAAGGTTGAAATTAAATCCAGATGATTGCAGAAGTGGGCAGCACAGTGGCATAGCGGTTAGCGCTGTTACCTCACACCCTCTGGCCCAGGGCTCGATCCTCGCCTCCGGTCTGTGTGCGTGGAGTTTGCATGTTCTCACTGTACTTGGTTGGGTTTTCTTTGGGTTTTCCAGTTTCCTCCCATCATCCAAAGATGTGGGTTAGGTTAGGTTAATTGTTTGCAAATTGTATGTTGTGTGTGCAGGTGCCCTGTGGTAGGTTGGCACCTGCAGGTGCCCTATGGCAGGGTGTCCCCTGTCCTATGCCCTTTGCTTTCTGGGATGGGTTCCAGGCTTCCTGCAGCCCTGAATTGGATAAGGTGGTAAAGTGAATGGATGGATGGAACCAAAAAACTCCACAGTGTGGTGAACAAAGCCACTAGGTTTCTGCATACCATAGCAGGTTGGTGCCCTGTCTAGGGTGTACACTGCCTTGGTCCCAGTGCTGCCTTGCATAGGCTCCATAGCACCTGTAATCCATGTAAAGGATTAGTGTTCTGAAGATCAATTAACACAGCATATGCAGAGTATGGATATCATGTTACGTTTGAGATACAAAGTAGTATTTTTTTTATTGCACTGTGCTAAATATTTAGTGATATAAGCAATAACAAATCAGTCTTTAACAAATTCTTGTTATTTTTTATTGATATGTTGGGTTCATTTTAGATCATGCAAAGGAGATTAACTGTAATGTCTACACTCACAGAGGCCCCTTGTGTTAAGATGGTAGAGAAGCAGAGCAGATTTTTCTGTCTTTCTTGCAGTCCTCTATTTCATAAGCTGTAATTAATAATGTTGTAAATGAGGATACATCGTCAGCACCGGTCAGAGAGACATGAGGAGTGTGAGTCATCTTTACTGGTGGCAAAATGAACTTAACCAAGTGACAAACTAACCTGTAATTATCCGGCTGTCTCTCCATGGCACAGCACTTCTTTAAAAATGATGGTTTACGCAGTCATCAGGGATAAATTACAGATCTCACACCCAGCACACAGCACTGACTCTCTCGCTGCAGTTTAACTGTTAGCTTAGCCTACTGTCTTTTTCATTCTTATAGCATTTTGCTACTATGTCTGGTGAAACACCACACAAATCTTCACTTTAATGAGTTTCTGACTTCCCACTAAGAGTATGTTGATGTATATTGACCTGAAAGTGTCCTTCTCAAAGATTTTGAAATTATTTTCTCATTACACCGCACGTTTATACAACATTTAGGCATGAAGCAGATCAGCTTTACTGACCTTAATTGAAGTAAATAGTTACAAGCAATTGGTTCATAAAGACCATACAGAGAACACCCATAGTAACTGCTCTACCATCTGATGAACCTTAGATAAATACTACAATAAGGAGGGAGGCCAATGATCACCTACATCCCATAACATACCTTCCATTAGATACCCTACCCCATGATACCCTACCCTATGACACCCTACCCCATGATACCCTACCCTATGACACCCTACCCCATGATACCCTACCCTATGTCATCCTTTCAGAGCTCTGCTCCCACTGATGCATAACCAAGAATTTTAAAAATACTATAGTCTCATCCCATGTTCTAGTAACACATCTTACTGGACTCATATGGTTCTATTTTTAAATGTGTTTTGTTTATAGATGGTAATAAAATGAAATGACATGGGGAAAATAGTTATTGAAAAGTACAACTCCAGTTACATAAAATTTAATATAAAATTCAAAGCTCAGGAGTGAAACAAATCAGGAATTTACACATAGTGAATGAAATTTACATATCCTCTCAAAAATTTATTTTTTTTAATTTATACAATGTCTTAAAATTAAAATGCATTTTTTTTTTGCATTTTTATATTTTATGACATTTTATACATGGAGACTAACAGCATCACTGAAAAATCTTTTTATTTGACTTCCAAAAATTTCCATTAGAAGTGGAAATCCAATGTATTTATGTGAAATCACATGCCCCGTGAAGAGAAAAACTGAAATTTAAGTAAAAATTTCTTCTTTCAAGCTTTCCAAAATACGTTCTTCATATGTGCTCAATTTACCGATGTCCTGTTCACTGCAGTTATCACCCAGAGTCCATGTGTACGCCAGCAGTCTGGACAAAGCTTTTCTGCATCAACACCCACTTCCTTGGGTCTTCGTTGTCTTCTATCTGTGACACGGTTTCAACGTTTTAAATGAACATTATTTGTGTGATATTAGCACGTTAGGTCATCTCTAACTGATTCTCAGTTTCCAACAGTCTTTGCTATCTATAGATATAAATTTGTGTGAAAGAGGTCAAGCAGTCACCCAGAAGGAAAAACGGCGCCAACCACAAACTCCTACTCACCAGAAAACGCAAACATTCTAATTTTAACACTTCCAAAAACAAAATGTGTTATTTTATGTAAATTCCTGCTATATAACAGATATCAAACACCTGAAATTTTGTACTTTAACAGAAATCCATCCCTGTAAATTTTGATTTGATTAAATGTTTTATTTGCATTTATGAGTTTATTTATCTATTGGTCTGTTGTCAACAACTGAGGGATGGATTAGGGTGAGTGTTAGCGTTAGTTTAGCCTTTATAAGGGGGCTAAAATAATATATAATTCTGATCCATCTTCCACAAAAGGTAACTTTGTTCAGAGTTTCCATTGCCATCTCAACTAGATGTTCATCGTTAGATCAATAATTCAGGTATTAAGCCAACTGCTGCATTTTTACATCTCCTGGTGCTACAGCGAGGCCTACACAACCAGAGCAGAGAAGACTGGATGCAGTAGTACTGACCAATCCTAATTTTGTACTGCTGTGCATGGATCCTCCTCAAATAATGACATCCTTCCTAATTCTTAGTGTATAGTGTTAAATGGGAATATCAATAAATAGTGTTAAGGGAAATACAAAAACATGAATTAAAGAAACAGTATAATGAAGAGGAGCGTAATACATATCCAGAAAGCTGTGTTTTCCAAGGAGGTGCACTTTGATGTGGTGAGCTTATACTTTTACAGGGTAATTCTTCCTTCTTTATTGAGAGATGCTTCTATTTCCAACTTGTATACAGGGCTGAATGATCATTTTATACCTACAACTGAGGTAGCAGCTAATACCTCTTCCAGTGCATGTGTATGTAAAATGAATGGTGCTGAGTAATCATAATTATGTAACATGGGAAATGAATTTATACAGTGTTTTTTAAAACACAAAATGTTGCCTCCTCCTACTGCCCCAAAAATGTCCAAATTCAGTACGCTTGTAATTGTGAAAGTCATGAGAAGACAGGCATATGTGGGAAAGCCAAAGAACTCCAAATAATATTAGCGGTTTTGGTTGGACAGTCCATGTCCGATAGATGTCGTACAGGTGCTGTGCTTTGTGTCCCAAAGGCAGCGTGATGAATATCTCTTAACAGGTATAGTGAGATTCCCAACCTGGGCTGCCAGTTTTGTTCAAGCTGGTTCTTGTCATACACACAGTGGGTCAGTGGGTTCAGCAGACTAAATCTGACTAGATCCTGAAAGGGAAGTGGTGTTCCATCAAACTTAAAGGGAAGGTCCTCATTGAATTAAGGTCGTTAAGGTTTGCGAGTACAGTGCTTCCTTTTCAACATTAATTTACTATTTATCAGTTACAGTGTGATAATATAATGTGTGCTCTTTTGTTTCGAATTCGAATTCAGCAGCTCAATATGTGCATTTGATCACTATTATCGGTAGTGTGTTTTCTTAACTCATGCACTCAGAATTTCTACTTTAGAAGAGGAGTGGGATTTGGGATTTTCTCTGTTCCATCTCATGGTTACAGGGTTAGCTTCTGCTGTTATTTCACCTTGCTAACTTAACTTTTCGTTGTTCTGGAGGGAATCATGCTCTTCTATAAATGGCCTGGTGTCTGTGTACTTTCTTAGTTGGCAGTCAGTTAAATTAGCTTCATATTCTGGTCTTAATTTTACATCAATAGCTAGTTGATAACAGTTTTGGCCATTGTTCTTTGTAAAAAAAAATCCTTTATTTACCAGATGTACTAATGTCTTGAGACCATGTAGATCACATGAGATGATGTGAGTAATATGAAAAGACTCATATTTATCTGATATACCATGTCCTTTTGTGACTGCAAATAGAAATAAAAACAAGGGTCTACCTCCACAAGACAAAATAAGGAAAAACGTATAATAGAAAAAAGTATGAAAATGTTGGTAATCGAAACAAAACCTAGAAGTACAAATATCAATGAACTTCATGGTCATCATGCTAATTCCTTCAAATGTTGGTGGACAAGGACCATTAAAAAGCAAACCGTTTTACTGAGGTATGTGCTAAGAGGTTATGAAGATACAGCCACTGTGTTTGCTTTTGGGTCCCTGATGTATTCGTCCCCAATTGTATTCCAAACAAAACATTTGGCAAGCATTTTTAAAATGTCTGTGGCTGTGATCGTCTTTTAGTTTTTTTTTAACCTAGCACTATCAGAGATGAAGTTCACCATCATGGGCAGTGGATCAACACATTTATAAAAAATCTCTTTTTAACAAACAGTTCCCATTCTAACACCCTCACAACCCACAATCCATAATCAGATGATGTCACGGCATCTGGAAAACATAATATTAACCTCTAAATTACTGACAAGTGTTCTCATAATAGGTCAGTTAAAGGAGGATCTTAGCATTTTTGAGTGGAAGAGCTTTGCTCTGGCTTTTAATCAGAACACAGTAGTCAAACATAAGTGAGTCAGACTTTATATGAGAGCAGTGTTGCAGTGTCACTGACTGGAAGCTGTGGATGCAGCACTGCTATTTGCTCTCAGGTTTGAGAACAGATGGTGGGGGGGGGGGCAACCCTGGGGGGAAAGACACCCCCAGTGATGCAAATGATAATAACTGTACACTCATCTCCACAGAGCTCATAGAATGACAAATTAATTTGCTGTGGATAACACTCAACCATGGATGCATTTGGTTTTATTGAAAATACTCGAAGAAAAAAAAAATTTGACATCATAAATGTTCAGGTTAATATTTATGACTGAACAAGAAACAAAGGGGCTGCAACATCTGATGCTCTAAGAAAAGGAAGTGGGTAACTGTAAGGTAAATTAGGGTGACAGATTTACCAAAAAAGCACATATCTGGAATGCAAGACAATAGAGGAGGCTATAAAAAGCATGGACAATAAGTTGTCTGGGCTTGTGCACTCAAACTCATAAATATGTAACGTGAAGCTGTTTGATTCTACACAGAGTCACAAAAAAAAGCAGTGTTACCAGAGCTCCTTCGATGCCTTAAATACTGATCTGAGCTGTGGAGGTTCAGGGAAGATAATTTCTGGCACAGCATTACAAAAAGCTAGATATTCAGTTTGTAAGCATCACTTCTGAGTGCCCAGGCTCGTTACCCAAAGAGTTTCACAAAAACTCCTTGAACAAAGTTACATTTGCATCAGGTCACTCTCTCCTGCTCAGCAGCTCACATGTGCTTTTAAGAAAGGAAAAGAAAAATATGGAGGTTTTATGTGCCAGTTTTGTCAACCCCCACACAACACACCCTCCACCCCAAGTGAGCCGGGTAGGATGGGGTATATGTACTCCTGGGAATGTTGTCCACATAACATACCTCCAAGAAACTAAATGGAAAGGTAAAAACAAAAAAGTGAGACAACAACTTTATACTTGTGCCTAAATATCCACCAGAGAGGATTACTGTCAGAAGAAACAGACATTCCAGTGGGTGGTCCATATTCTCCACTGTGGGCTGTGACTGGATGCCTGGATACCATCTCTTCATAAAAGAGCTTAACACTAAGGAATGTGTTGTGAATTTAAGATTCTGTAATTTGGGGCACCAATCAAACAATTTTTATAACACTGTCCTTATTATGAATATGTATTCTCCATCCAGTGTACCAGAACACCCCATCTTTTACTGGGATTCATACAAAGACCAGTGTGGTTCAGAGTCCAAAAGTGACACTTATTTGCACCTGCTGTCAAGCCTGTACTTTTACACCTGATGTCCTCTCAAAGCGTACAGCTCCCAGGTGATATTGTGAATCACAACACTGTCCAAATGTGTAACTGCTTCTTCACAGTTGGGCCATAACAAGTTGGAGTATTAAGGACTGGGAAGTGTTTAAGGCTCTCTCTTGGTCTAACGTTTGAAGATGATATTATGCTGTGTTGCTGCGTTATCCATGGGTGTTAAAACAAAAGGTAATCAGCAAGCCCCCACCCGGTCTACGTTGTCACTGTACCATGACTTCTTCAGAATGTCTGTGTTTTGCACAATTAAAGCATACTGTATGCGTAACATCAACAACCTGCTGCATGTTTTCAAGCCATTACAAAAGTAGTAACCTCATTTTATGACCCACAGTCTGAGACAGTTTTCAGCAGTTTCTCCATCCTCCATTTCATCTTGTGGCTGTATAACAGACACGTGAATCTTTCATTTATCTGACACAGGTACTATAGCCTAATGGTTAAGGGTTTTCTTGTGGAACTCCAGCCATTCTAGACAGCAAAACAACATAACAAACTTTGTGACATCCTTAATAAAAAAAAAAATAATAATAATAATAATATGTAGTGTTGACACAGTTGTAGAAAATGACTGATACGGCATATATATGGCTCAGTCATTAAATATCAGTCATATATATGATATAAGGCACTCAAAGGCAAAGCACTGCCATATCTAATGAAGTTGATTAATACATATATTCCAAATAATTCCCTACGATCTTCTACAGTTAGCCTTCTTTCTGTTCCATGCATACATTAAAGTACTGGCGCTAGATCTTTTAGCCACAGAACCCTTAGCCTATGAAATAGTCTGCCTGGTTACGTACGGAATGCCAAACCAGTCTCAGTGTTTAAATCCCGACTGAAGACCTACTTCTTTAATTTAGCTTTCTTACAACAGTCTCTATAACTTCCTGTAATTAATGCTGTTGGAGCTCCTGTACATTCTAATGTACCTGTGATATTTTGTAATGAGATTGCCAGTGTTTTTATTATATGCTGCCCCCTCTCTGCAATCCTTATTTGTAAATGTGTGTGCCCAGTGCCCTACTGGGCACTATCTGAGCAGAATACCTTGTTGGATTTGCTAACGTCCAGTGTTGCCCCCTGGATGGGGCCTTCGCCCAGGGGATGCCACGAGCCTGCAGAGAGTCACTCCTACACCTGGAGATGAGTGTACCAGAAGGACTCAATAGTCAATGTTATAAACTGTGTATTCTGTAATGTTAGCATGCCCAGGAGGGGCTGGGCAGCCAGTCGACCTTGGGCCCCTACAAGTTTCTTTCTCCACACTGTCCAGTTTATGGTTGCTCTCTTCTGTTGCTGTCTGGTTTTATGTTTAACTTCAATCATCCACTTGCTCTACCATATGTAATTTCATCCTGTAAAACCCTTTGAGGCAACTTGTTGCAAAATGCACTATAAAAAATAAACTGAATTGAACTGAATTCAATTATGCGCACTTAATGTTAACGCAGTGCCATAACAAAACCATGCCAATATTTACCAATTTTCCCATATTATCAATGTGTAAATCATGGCCTTTTGTAGGTCTTGTTCAACACTCTGTACATGCATGCAAAAAATGATGCTGCATATGGTGTGGGCAGGGATCAGTACCTGTGGTTTTATGATCATTTGAGCACTGAATGCTGTTTAAGTCATCTCTTCATCTCTGGCACATCCAACTTATCATCATGGCCAGGAGTCTTCTGTCATCAGCCTATCACATGAGCATATGCCTTGCTTACTACCACAACAATCATTTTTGGATATAATGTTGACACAGACATAAAACCTACCTGCTATATAAGGTGTCCGGTATTTTATATTTTCAAGTCAATATACTGTTTCCACTATGCTATTCATTTATTAATGCTTGAAAAAAAAAAAAAAAGATTATCATTACTCGCAATTAAAGATAAAATTGTATTTTCTTTTTGGTTATTCTTTAATTAGCAATTGATCTAAATAAAGAGCAGAAATAGAGCTATATCTAGTCTACATCAGTAACAGATCTAGATCTAGATCAGCATCTCCTATTTTAAAGCACTGTGCAAACACAAGTGACACATTGAGCACCATAATCAGAACTGAGAACGCCTGTTCTGAACAAAAATGGCAAGCAGGATATTATGATGATGATTGCCATTATCATCCTTTTAAACTTTACCGTAAATATCTAATGTTGCTTGTTCAGTACTCCAGTCATATGTGAAGTGAAAAGTGCCAATTACTTCTCAGAAAAAAGGGAAAAATATCTTAATGGCATAATATGCTTTAGCACGTCGCTGCCATGAATCCACTTCTAGGTGTAGTTTCAGAAGATAATTAATGCTGTACTTCTCAATGTTTGTGGTGCTTCTTTGTAAGGGTTGCTTGCAAACTAAACCTCAAATACCATAAATTCATAAATACTTGAAAAAAAAATGCCCTGATCAATTGTCGAAAAGCATGTGTCCATGTGGAATGGAGCAAAGAGTCTGTCTTGCCTTCTTGTATGTTTTGAAACCTTTTGGAGGCTTAAACTGGTCTTGGTGACTAAGCGTCACTGCTAGGATATGTCATGTAACACCTTCCACCCACCCAATGTGTAAAGATGAGCCTCCTGTTCTGAGGGCAGAATTTAGCTACGCTTCTTCTTCTTCTCCATTTTCTGCTTCTTCTTCTTCTTCTTCTTCTAGTTGGCTATCATTACTGGCTCACATCCCAGGGCTGAATTTTTAAACCAAGAAAGTGTCCAGCACTACACGTTATCTTTAGACGTACAGTGTGAAAAACTCAAAACCATACACCCAACAATACATAAATATAATATTTCTACAAAATTTGTCCATCAGTTTTACAATTTGTAAGATAATGCTTAACCACGATGCAGTTGGTACAAAAATGCATTTTCAGCAGGAAGCACTGAACATCGTTAGTGCACAGTGGTTCAAAGTTAAGTTGATTAACTTCTATGGTTAAACAATATTTAAAAGTCTGTCTTCTATACAGTATTATGTATATGGAAATTATTATGATTGGGATACCACAGAGGTACAAAAAAAAAAAAAAAAAAGATGTTTCTAGTGTTACAATACGCCGTCGTACAATATAGCACTTACAGAGAACCTGCTCAAAACTAATACCGCAAGGAAAAAAAACTGTATTACTACTAAAGGTCAAAACACTAGAATACATACAATATAATGAATTACCAAAATATAGACGGGTAACGTTTCCCAAACCAAAGAAAAAAAAAATGAAAAGTGGACTTTTCAGTTGCAGTTTGTTAATTTATATCCACTTCTATTCTAGTTCATAGAAATCAGGAAAAAAATACCAATTATGATTATTTTTGTCATTGTTGTCTAACAACAAAGTGACAACTGTTACATTTCACAACTGTATTCATAATAATATGAACATCACAAGTATGGACGGAGGGGGCATAGGGTGACTGAATCAAACAGGTCTGAAAAACTGGCATCACGTTACGCAGGGTATTTGCTTGTTTTTGGTTTTCTCGCCGTACTTCGTTTGAATCTGTACTACTGTCTTTACTGAGACTCACTCGTTTATTATATTTTCACTGACCGGATAAAATCCATTTTTGGAGCAAGAGGTAAAAACCGGAATTGATCAAAGTATGCTTCATAACATGGTGTCCTGAAATTAAGTCATTGGTTGACATATGAGTGAAAAATAACATTGTGATATTTCCATCCGTTTCCTATATTTATCTATAAGTCATATATACAGTTAAATTAAATATGTATATCAACACCAGCATCTCTCGCTTTCAGTTTACAAGTCTTATTGATTTCGTCATATTACCTGAAGCCCAATCCAAGTCTAACATTTTAACCACCCTGTCCTTTTTTGGTCATTGACGTAATTATGCTTTCAAATACTCCCCATAAATACATATTACGCTAAATCCAGCACGGTCTGCACTTATGAGATCTGCCTGAAAATTTTAAAAGGGGTGGACTTTCAAGAAGGCTAGTTACCATGAATTTTCAGGCTGAAGAATTCGAATAATATAATTAAAATAATACAAAAATTGTATGATACTCTAATAAATGCTCGGGCAAAATTGCGAAATTCAATGATGAACACAAAAAGTCTAGACAAGATACCCGTCAGTGCGAGTGGCTTTGTTAGTTCTCAGTCGGAAAGCATCGCTATAGTGAACTCCATCGTCTCGAATTTGCAGGACGTGATTTCACTTTCACCCAATTCCGATTTACAAGAGCAATACCACAGTATTAGTGGCGCGCAAGGAGGTAAGTTTTGACGATAAAAGTTTTTTGGGCTTTTATAATTTGCAAGTTTAGAGACACAGTAATTTGAGCACATATAATGCAAAATCTTAAACATAATAGTTAGTCTTATGCTGTTTATTAATCAACCATCATAATAATGCTCATGTTGTAATTTGCAATGGTAGGGCGTATACGTTTAATATAGGTTTTCCTATTTTGCTTTTTTCCCCCACAGATGATTTGGCGAATGCTGATATGAACCCAGAAAAGCAGTTTCTTGACTCGACGTACTCTCAGAATTTTACGCAAACCTTGACATCTAACGAGCAGTCATTCACTTACACGGGAAAGTTTTCGTTTGAATCCCAGTCACAGGGAAGCAACTGCAACCCAGATGGAGCTATAGAGGTTGTCAATTTAGGCATGTCCAGACCAGCGTCTCCGGCATCCTCTTCGTCAGCATCTTCGCTGTCATCGACCAGTACCCTGATCTGCACCTCGGCTTCAAATCCAAGCGACATGCATCACGTTTACCCACCTGGTACTCGTCAGTCTTACTCTGGCTGCGCAGAATTCTGTCAAGATCCACTAGAATTTCTGCCGGCTCCTACCCCTCCCATATCGTATCCCCCGTCGTCCTACGCATCATCAAAACCAAATACAACTACTGCACTGTTCCCTGTCAAGGCAGACTATACTGGCTTCTTTCAACCTCCTTGCCAACGGGACGTTCACACACTGCCTGAGTTCAAACAACTTCAAAGCTCACAGGACACCAGCCGAGTCCCGCCGCCACTTACTCCTCTTAACACTATAAGGAATTTTACGGTTGGAGGATCAAACACCGATGGACACAGAATGAACGCGGGTCGCAGTCCACAAAATTTACCCCTTAGACCTATTTTACGACCTAGGAAATATCCGAACCGGCCAACCAAAACCCCTGTTCATGAACGTCCCTTCCCCTGCCCTGCGGAAAACTGTGACAGAAGATTCTCTCGGTCCGACGAGCTGACGAGACACATTCGGATTCACACCGGGCATAAACCCTTCCAGTGTCGAATCTGCATGAGGAACTTCAGTCGCAGCGACCACTTAACCACCCATATACGCACGCACACCGGAGAGAAACCATTTGCGTGCGATTATTGTGGCAGAAAGTTTGCCAGAAGTGACGAGAGGAAAAGACACACAAAGATTCACCTCCGACAGAAAGACAGGGTTTCTTCAGGAACTTTATCAGACTTGGGTATTAGGAATTCGGTACGGTCCGATAGAACACCCACAGCTGAAGCTCCATCTGGGACTGATCACACGTCCCTGTGCACCTCTAGGACAATATGAACATCAGTATTAGTATTAGTAGTACAAAAAAGTTTGTGATTTCTGGGAGTAGTTATTCAGGTCGTATGTACGCCTTATCACGTAGATGATTTGTGCTGAGAAGTGACAGCAGTGAATGTAACTCATCCTTTCGCTGTGCAAATGAGTAGGTCCGGTTTACAAATTCTTGTTTTCTTTTTAAGGTATTGAAATAATGATGCAAATGAAGAAAACTCATTCGGGTATAGGTTTACATGTGTTGCAGAGTTGCTGAATTGAATAAAATGCACGACCCAGTGGCTGGTTTTAATAGCGTTTCACCAAGCGAAAGACCAGGATGCTGTTCACAGTTAACTGTGAAACAGTGAAAAATGTTGTACATTTCAAAAGGGGTTTTTCGTTTATACGCACATCTTTGAACAATGAGTAACACCCTGAACTGTTTTCGCAGTCCAACACTTCTTTTGAAAAGTATTTATGATTTTAAATTAATCGGTGAAATTTGGGAATAAATGCGCATCAAAAAATGATCAAAATTAGTAGTGGATTTCTTGTATGTTGTTTCTAACAATTTGGATGTGCTTATCTTTGATAACACTATTTGAAAAGTAATACATAAAAGCCAGCACAGATTTCTGGACAGATTGTCAGTTATTACACAATTTAGTACAAAGTATCAACTAGGCTTACCTGCTCAATATACTGTAAGATTGGATCTTGTGCAATATGATCCAATCTTACAGGGAGGTCCAGAGAGAGGCTCATATATGGCAGCCTTTGGAGTGAAGGTTGTGTGCCTGTGTGCCCATCCATCCACTCACAAACTGCTTGTTCTATGTAAGCTCATTAAAAACCTAGTTTATCCTGGGCAGCCTAATGTGAAATGCAGGATATACAACAGACAGGGCATCAACCCCCTACAGAACACACACACACACACACACACACACAGCAAATTCAGCTCTCCAGTCCACCTAAGTACCATGTCTTTGGGCTGGAGTACTGAGGTAACCCACGCAAAACACGTGCGAAATCCACACACAGTGCCAAGAGCCAGTGGGTAGCACCGTTACCTCACACCTCCAGAGTGTACAGCTATTAAAAGTTTTAATTAAGTACTTACCCTGTTATGCAAACAAAAACGTTCCACCACTTTGCTCGGGGAATGCCTAATGGAGTACTCAACAAATGCTAATGTCAGAAGTAGTAGATTATCACCACAGTTATGTGGAGTTTGTAAAACACTGTCAGGTTGACAAACCCTTGATTTTAATTTACAA
Organism: Chitala chitala; assembly: GCA_025773905.1. Taxonomy (NCBI): domain Eukaryota; kingdom Metazoa; phylum Chordata; class Actinopteri; order Osteoglossiformes; family Notopteridae; genus Chitala; species Chitala chitala. The sequence goes on along the minus strand of JABJVR010007870.1, from coordinate 32,742 downwards.
CCTGTCATATGACAACTGAAAACTGGGGGGAAACAGACCATTATCATAAAACAACCCAAAAGGGATTCTCAGAGGCAATATTTACATTCCAATGACAAATCTAATTGTTCTATTACAACAAAGGTGCTTGATAAATTACTAGAATTTAGAAAAAGGTAGTTACTACTCACTACAAATAAGCCCTTCTGCACAGTCTTTCACAAAAACTGGGGAGTATATTCAGCATTTGTATGTGCTCAATTTGACCAATTCAAATAAAGTATGACAAAAAGTCACATTGAATTATATTCCTGAAATTTTTGTCAGCTTTAAAAAGCATTTGCACTGGAGAAAAAAATGTTTCTCTAAAGATTAAGTTATAAAAATGTAAATTCAAAAGATTTCTTAAAACTTAAAACACCAGGGATAAGAATTTCATGCCTAATTCCTCAGTGCCTTTTTCCAGCCTTCAAATAAAAGAGACATACATTCACCTCTCATCCAGTACCAGTTTCTACACTTGTGCCCAAGTATTTCCCTCATACTGTTTGGCAATAGCGCATGCTCGTATTGGACTGAAACCTGAAATGAAAGTTGAGTTCACTTACTTGGCACTGGGTCATCTAGCCACTGTCACTCACAGATCACCTGAACAAGTTTTGCAGCTTCCACCAGACCACTTCACACACTTAATCACGGCTTTTCCCACTTTATTTATCCACGTAAGCCACATCTTCCCAACATGACTCCCTGACTGCACACAAATATAAACTTTTGTTTCAATTTACCACTTGAATTGCAATATCGTGAAATTTCTTTCATGCAATTATGATAAAGGTTATTTTTCTTAAATTATGGTCTGACATTTTAAAGAAGACACAAAAGTAGATTTAATATTTAAAATGAAACTACTGTACATAAAATAAAATGATCCTGTCCATTATGGCCATCAATCACAAACATGCCACATGTTACTGATTTAAATCCATACTGGGGGGGGGGGGCACTTCAGGGAGGTTACATACACCAGCAGAGAGAAACTGTAAAACTAATCAGGTCACCATCTGGATCACTAGACAAAACTTTGAAAGGCACACAACTACTTGTTAAATGATAAAACATTTTAAAATGTTACGTTTGTATTGCTCAGAGAAAACCATATTCCAAAACAATACATTATTTTGAATTACACATTTAGATTATACAGAATAAATTAGGCCTTCATTAAAAGTTAACATTCATATTAGAATAAATGACTGGAGTAAGGTCAGAGTCATATATACATACACACACACACACACACACACACACACACACACACACACACACACACACACGGCCATGGCATGGTAAGTACGTCAGACCCTATCTGCCTGTATTACGCTCAAGAGCAGGGGTGCAAGATTAAAATAATTAGCTTATAATAAATCAATAACATTTCTAGCCGTTGACAAGAAAATATCCTGAGAATCCGAACTCTTAAATATGTGGCGTTGTCGTGGGAGGAAAAACCGGTTTAAAGCGAAACCTCCGGACCGGGATACGGTTCGCCGCCACACCAGAACTCGGAGGGCTGCGGGATTTCCAGCATCCACATTTCTTTGGGTTCCTGGGACTCCGGCTTCTTGGAAACAGTTTCCGACACTGGTTGAAGGACCTGGTAGTAGTGGCAGTCCCTTCCATCATCTGGATCGTACGGAGGCGCCAAAATGTCGAGGAAAGCAGTCGGTCCGTCCACCGCATCGATCTGGTGCAGGTTGTCTTTATGGGGGGTCAAAATGCACGGAGCGCTATCTTCGGTGTACTCCCCAACCGACCGAAACACCGACCTCCTCAAAGCATCCCGCTGAAAGGGTAACAGCGGGGGGCTGAACTGTGTGCCGCTGGCAGCGTCGCCGGGTTTGTCCAGTGTATCGAAACAGGTAATCCTCAGTTTGCCATAGATTACCTTCAGCATGCCGTTCATGCCCGGGTGATCGTGGAGCGGGATAGAGGCGCCGCTCTTCAGCAGAAAGACGCCCATGCTGAAAGCGTTTGTCTCGCATATATGCATGTACGTTACCGGTGGGTTATGGGTAAAAGACACCGGACTGTTTTCAACTTTCCTCGGCGTAATTTTCAGATCTGTCGCTCTAACTTCAGCCAGAAGGCCTTTAAGTTTACTGTGGTTTTCCAAAAATGAATTACTGCTCTCACTAATAGCAGCTGGGTTTTTAAACGTTAGGAGGGCTTGCCTTGCAATTCTCTGCACCAGGGAAGTCATGTTGTCTCGAGGCATTATGTGGCTAGACTTTAACATCTACTTACATAAACCGATGTAAGTTAGTTTTCCAAGCAAGTCTTGCACACAAAGCTTCTATTTCTTATCGTTCCAGTGTTGACGCTTCTTCGCTGCTATATAGGCAAGCTGCTTTTATAACCTACAAAACAAGTGTTCTAATCTAAAACATATAATCACGTGTATACACTTGGAATCAAAACTAGTGTAGACATTACCATATCAGACTTTCCTTTGGCGAACATTTGCAAATTACTTACATACCCTGTTATCCACTACCCCATTCACAGACATCTGATCTACACGTACGCAGACATACCGACTACGAACGTTACTCGGTGCATTGTGGGACATGGTGTTTATAAAAACAATTTACATTTTATTTTTAATAAAATTCGGACAGATTTTATGGTAGAAATTAAATGTACAATTATTTTTCCATGTATTTACGATTATATGTACTACGAATTTGCACGAAATTGCACTTTATTACAAAGATTATATAAATTTTTCTGTCACTTAACTACAAAACCCATGTACCTTAAAGTTAATGTAAATAGGACATTTCCAGTTTAGTCACTGAGCGCATTCTCCTTAGTCACATGGAATATTTTGTACGTTTGGCACAATATACTGTAGAGTACAATAGGTTAATCGTTGTAGTTGGCAGGACAATGCGTAGCTGTTTGCGTGATTTTGAATTGAACACGATGTCTCCAATGGAAGGGAATTTCTCGTCATACGTTTCCATTACACGTTACAGAAAATAAATGCACCAGTGTTAATATGTTAACAAGGCTTTCTAAATATGCATAACTGCGTTTTAAAGTTAATATATTACGTTTTAAGTTATTCGGTTTAAATATGTTTTAGCAGTCAGTTTTGAGAGTGACACAGTCAGCAATGCAAATAAAAATGTTATGTTTATTGCCTCTTAGTTCCATCATTGCGATACCTTTTTTTAACAAAACGCATTTGCTTTATTGTATTCCCCCCCCCCCCCCTTCTGTTATGATTTTTTTGTTAACATGTAAAGTATTACAAGTTTGAGTTGTGTGGATGTTCTACTTGTAATATTGTTGAGGTAACCTATGTACTTTTACCCGATTTTGTAAAATTAAAAAAATAATAATAAATAAATAAACAAACATTTCAAATCTACAAGGTTTTTGTCTGACTTTGGCCATGCTCCAAAACACAAAACCCTAGCAAAAAAAGATAACATTACAGTAATCACAGTGCCACCAGTTCAGTACTGAAGTTCTGTATTTAGCACATTCGATTTGTTTTTATAGTATGTGTATTTTTGTAACCTATTACTGTACTCCTCAAAGATGGCTGTTGGTCATGTTCCTCTGACTTTTCCCATCTGGACTTGCTGTAATCAGAATAGGGGCACAAACAGATAGGGCTGGCTGCTAACACATTTTCAATCTCAGAAGTTTGTTTATAGAAGCTTTGGCTAAAGTAAATAATCTTTTGGGGTGTTTTCTGTGTCATTTTTTTACTTCAACTTTATGGATCGTACATTTAAAGTGACGTGTTGTTCATATTTATATAAGTAATGTCTTGTACTTTACTCTTCTTGCTTGCAGTTATGAACAGGTAACACCCTGTGACAAAGGTAAGAATGTAACACAGGACAGGATGTATAAAGCATGCCATCAGTTAGTGCAACCCTGTGCAATGTGGTGTTGTTTATTATGTCAAAAGTATAACAAGAATTATTGCTTTATGGGACAAACAAAAACATCTCTCACATGAAAGAGACTAAATTAAGTTTTAGCCATCCGACTGGGCAACCTAAACTGGTCATTACTGCACTAATGTACACTATATAGGAAGCCTACCACCAAAAAGCTACAAAGCAGTGAAATTTTGTGTTATTTACAATTACTCGTTTAGCAGATGCCTTTGTCCAAAGCGATTTGATGAATGAAATTGGTCCTCTGCATTTAACCCATTCCCTGAGGGGGAAGGGGGGCAGTTGGTGACCTGGTGGCTTAATAGGTAGAACGTTAGGCTAGAATGTGGAAGGCTCCTGGCTCAAATTTTAACCCAAGCTCCAGGTATGTCCTTGAGCAAATGCTAGCTCCCTCTAGGAGGATGGGCTATATGCAGACAACAATCTTCTTGTATGTGACAAATATCCCTGGCCATAAACCTGATTCCCTTTCCCTTATTCAGCACCCAGGGAGCTATGAGACTTCTACAGCCCAGCCTGATGTTTTGCCCACTAAGCCACCAATCACCTTATTAAAGCTATTACCACTTTATGCAATAATACCTCCATGGTCATGGGTTCGATTCCGCCCTGCACACTGCAGTGTGTTTGGAGTTTTCCTTCCAGTGTGAGTTTAGTACCCCTACCATCCAGTAACAGAGAGTAATCCATTGTGGACTCTTATTCGTATACTTGATTTCTATACTGTATTGAAGTTCAAAGCAATTTTTTAAACCACTCTTTTAGATACTGTTGTATGTTTCAAGGAATACAGTATAATGTTGCAAAATTCTGTTTAATTCCTGTGTATACAAAAGTGAGTGTACCCAGAAAATAATCAACAGCTATGTGATTGTAAGCTTGTTTTTGTTTAATAACCATGTGCCCACAACAGAGTGTTGGGATAATATGTACAGTACGTGATGCCATTTTGAAAATGCTGAGCCAAGTTACACAAGTTCAAGATGCAAGCTTAGATTAATAGGGTGTTCTCACTGTTCTGCGCCATAATAATATAAGAACATCTTTCATGTATGGTAATTAGCTTTTGTGTTAAAGATTTAGCAAACACAATTGTCACAACCTGATGGAAGAGGATCTGACATTTAGCCTGAAAACAACATACCTTCACAGTGGGAAGATCAGGACTGAATTTTATGTGGACATTGGCCATAAGTAGCATGTTGTTACATTGTCCAGGATGGAGCTGTGAGGGAGGCTGAATAACAGACAGAGACATGAACCATGAGAAGTAAAGTAAGATGGACTGCTAGAACCATAGCATGAGATGCAATATCAGATTTGTAATTCTAATCAAATTTAATTACAGATATATACCAAAAGCAAGTGTAAATTTGGATCTTATTGCAATCCTATTGTTTACTGAAAGGGCACTTTTGATATAAAAATAATTAAGATTGCACAATCAATGCAATCAAACCTATCCAGACTGTGCAATCAAACCTTTCCAGATGATCCAAAATGCAGTAGCACGTCTCATTTTTGATCAACCAAGGAGGACACAGGTCACACCACTGTTCATATTTCTGCACTGGCTCCCTGTGGCTGCCCACATCAGATTCAAAGCTTTGACACTCGCCTACAGAGTGGTCAACTCAACAGCACCTCCCTACCTGAACACCCTCATCCAGGCCTACAATCCCTCACTGAGCTCAGCCAGTAAATGGCGTCTAGTGGTCCCTACACCGCACAGCAAAAGATCCCAGGCAAAGACCTTCATCTCAGTGGTCCCACAGTGGTGGAATGACTTACCAACCTCTGCACGCTCAGCAGCCTCTCTCCCAGTATTAATTTTTTTGGTTGCTTTGTTCCTCACTTGTAAGTCACTTAGGATAAAAGCGTCTGCCAAATAACAATATAATGTAAAAAAATTATTAAGATTATGACTTATGAAAGATCTTTACCCTTCAGTTTACATTGTTTGCCTGATGCACTTTCTGCAGCATCTGATGTCACGCTCTAATGTTACTACACACAAGTACGTACAAGATCATGTATTTGCAGGTCCATTCAGCTGTAACAACGCGTCCATTTGCCCCATGAGGGCTTCCTAAAAACAGGGCAGATGTGGAGACTGTGGCTGAGATACAGGGCTCCACAGAGAAGGAGCACAGGTCACTGCTTGTACTGATGGTGCAAGTTCACTCAACCCGACCCCCTCCCCTTTTAGAATAAACAAGTCCTCAGCAAAACTTTTTTTTGTTAATGGCAAGGATATTACATTGTTTACAAATGTATTCCAGATGTTGCCTAATCCCTGTCTGTTTGGCCTTTGAAGTTTCCTGTTTAACGTAAACATTGAATTTTATTTTTGGACCCTACTTATGGGCGGCAGAAGAAGACTCAAGGAGTCTGGAAGAGTGTAAAATGTGACCATCATTACTGAGTGTAGTATTACAAGTATATTTTAACTAAGATTAAATTTTTTTCTTCTTGATTCTCTGTGAAATTAAGGCACACAACACAAGCATCTTAATCAAGGTTTTATCATTCAATAAATAAAAAATGTTTGCAAAATCACATGAAATCATTAAAGGCCTCTTTAGTCCAAAATGATTTGAATCCTGCATGCATTGTACTTTTCAGATTAAAGATAATCAGTTAAAAGCTCATCTGAACTGTAATATAATTGACAACACAGCATGTCACACAAAAAGGGGACAGGAAGAACCATGTTTTATATATGGACTATTGCATCAATTGTTTTCCCTGTTTGAATCAGAAAAGAAATGCTTCCTAATGATAAAACAATTATTTTCACTGTGCACTCTTTATGAACTAAATTTGCTTTAGAATTTTAAGACATTATTGACTACCAGTATTCTTCAAATCTTAACAAACTTTACTGTGAAAATCACAGATAAAAAAAAATCAATACCCACTTAAAAGCTTTAAAGTAAAGCTAGCTAAACAACCAAATCTGGCTATAGTAAGCTGTGCTCTTTAACCAATGATTTAGCTAAGAAACAGAAAAGTTGCATCTTGTATTCTCATCTGAAAACAAAGTAGGTTGACATCAGATTTTGTAAAATATTGACTTTAATAGTTTAACATGAGAGGCAGCTGTAAAAATAGTACTGGGTTAATTCATACATCTGCTTTAAAACAAGCAGAAATATTTCATTGTACAGTTGGATGCTGTCAGCTAGCTGGTGCAAACTAACAACATTTCTAGTTTATTTTTCTTGATTCAGGAGGTTCTGATTCTTGTTACAGAAGGCCACTTTTGTTTTTAGAAGATTGCTGAGTTCCATTTACTGTCCTGCAGCAATTAGCACTAATAGTAAAAGACATGATGAAGCAGGAGAGAGGGCACCCTTGTTCCACTTTTTCCATCTAAACAAACAAGACAGCTCGTAGGAGGCCAGTTCCCTACCTCTACACACCTCAGCACAATGGGTTTACGTAAGGATTAGCGATGAGTCAACACAGAACGCTTGTTTACTGCTACCAGCGATGCAACAGCAGATGCTGCAATATGGATATGCTTTTACATACTGACTTTTCTCATGATGTGCCAGTACAATGCTAACTGCTAATGTGCCTTTCCGGAAGCTGGGGAGAGCATCAACCACATAACCACATTCACCCATGCACGAAAACGTGTTGGAAGTGTGGAGATCTTGACAAAAATGTGTGTGCGTGAAAAAGCAATACCCTTTGTTACATATCAGTATTGAACACAAACTCATGTCAGCCCTCTTCTGTGTGATCTCAGCTCTCGGTTGTGCTTGTGTTGAACCAGGGTGTCATTACATGAAAGCTTGGTGACTGTGTTGATGTAGGCTTTATTTTATTCATTCTCTGTGCTCACTGCCATAAAAAGTCCTCAGTTTGCACAGGTGTAAAGTTGCCGTTGAATAAGAATGGTTTTACTGGCTGTATCCACCACATGTTCATTCATAACAACATGGTGAAGCACTGAACCCTTTCTGAGCATCAGAAAACATGAAAAAATGCCCTGCAAAGATACTTTGAAAGTCATCACATTTTTACCTCGACTTCATTCACAGCTGTCAATATTTCTATTTCATCAATAGAGAAAATACCAAGTTATAGCTTTTCGTGATGTAATACGTGTGAAAGTTAAATGACCCAAAATACTGTATGAAGTAAATTCCGCACAGAATAATAATCCAAGTTTTTTATTGAAATGACAAAAAAATTGAAAACCCACTACTTCTGAAATATATTAAGCATAACATGTTAAATATAAGTAAACCAATTGAAAAAAAGTGTTTCTAATTTCAGAGCACATGCACTAGCAAAATAAATATGTTTTCTGTTTAAATCAAAACATTAGTCATTTGGTGGTCTCCATATTCTGAATATGAGTGTTTGTGTTTTCTTCACCTAATGTGGATATGCACACACATGCACACATGTATGAACATTTACAGCATACAGCTGTGTTAGGACTTTATACTGGCTTGTTTGTAATTCAGCTATACATTAGTTCAGCTATACATTACACAAATGTTAGGAGAGCTGCACGTAAACTCTATACTGTATTACAGTGTATATAAACACTTCACAGTAGTATTAAATGATATTTAAACAGTGTTCTTTCTTAAACCTTTTTAAATGTTCTGACCAGGAAAATATGTTAAATCCAACTCATAAATGTTCCATATATGTTCCATATTGAGGAGAACCAGAACAATGCCTATAGGTCAGATCTGAAAATACAAATCAGATTACTTACTACAGTTGTTGTACAAATTTCAAACAAATGTTTAACCAAATAAACAACCAGATCATGTCAGGCCGATGCTTTAACTATTAAACCGCTGTTGCCACCTAGTGGACATTTACCTCAGTATCTCTCATCATAGTCTTGACTAGAGCTGGACTTCCTGACCTGTGTTCATACTTACATTTAATTTGAGTACATTATACCTGCCTATAAAGCTCAGATAACAGGTACCATTAATAAAGCTAAAACATTAATATAACATGTATTTGGACAGTCTGCTATTTACTCATGCGTTAAAAACTTTTAAAATTTTGTCTTTTCCTTCCTTCGGTGTCATCACAGGAACATTGTGTGTGTGTATATGTGTGTATTTTGTATTATATATAAATAAATTTTAAATACAGAATTAAAAGCATCATTTCTTTTTGGATAGCAATATCTTAACTTCCATATTCTGAGGTTTCTTTCAGCTTTAGTACCTGAATGCACAGTGGTGGTAAAAAGCAGGCTCTGCCATCAGTGGGACTTGAGTGTGCATCCAGGGACCACCCTGCATGCTAAGAAAAAATGCAGGGAAAAAAAGAAATTGTAAATAAAATAATGCAAGTTTAACAAATGTAAATAAATAATGCAAAAAAATGTGAATAAATAAAATAACGCACATTCAAATATTTACAAAGATAGTTAAAAGCCTAGTATTAGGGACGGGGCCTCCGAGCTGGAACCCTGAGAAGCCCGCCGCGATCTTCATCTAGTGCTAGGCTATGTTTACCATTTCTGACTTCACCATACCACCCAAACACAGGACGTGTCCATTGTTTTTGCTGTTCTGATTGATTGCAATCGTAACAAAGGTAAATGTTTAATAACAAACACTGTATTATTGTTTAAAAATATATTTCATGAGGGGATATCTGATTTTACATTGTGTACTATTAATAATTTTTTTACTGGATTTCTCAAGATTTGTCTGTCTTCTACCTATACCAGCTCCCATGCAAAACACTGAAACAGAATCACTTGTCAGAAGCTGTTGTGTTCAGTGCCATTGATACGCATCTGTATATTCAGTCAGCACATATATAGATGTGATGTACAAGAAATAATTAATGACTTTGAACTCTAACTTTAATGTGATATAATTACCTATGAACTAAAGAAAATATAATAGTAATAAACAGATGATTAAGTCAATAGCACAAAGTGAGAGAGACAAAGAATAGAGACAATGCATGAGGGACATCTAGTGAAATGTGAGAGAATAACAACCTGCATGTCAAGACCAAGAAAAAATACATTATGAATTGTGTACAAGCAGGAAACTTTTAATAAGGATAAAGTAGTCCAACAGGGTCATGTGAAGCCATTATATTTACATCATTTCTGAATAAATGGAAAAAGATGTAAGATACACATTATTTAACCAACATTTGGAGCTGTTGTTTATTCAAGTAGTCTCCTACTTAATGCACTGTATAAATGACTACAGAACCCTACACCAACCCCGTCAGGCTGTCTTTTTGATAAGTTACAGTAGGAGATATACTGTTTGGCTGACCAGCAGCACTTTGATACTATTCCAGACGTCTCTCTGCCAGCAAACTACTACTGAGAAGGATGGTCTCAACGGAGTGCAGAAACCTAACCTCCCATACATCTCAGGCTGAGAGCAGTTCTCAAACAACATGATGACAACTTCACTGTAAATAATGAGAAAATGTGGAGGAAATATACAGCTGAACGAGCATATTGCCTTGACTCAGCAGAGGAAAAGCAGTTGAATCAGTGCCCTCATCTAGGCATTGTCATCTCCTCCACAATCATCAGATCTGCCACCAGTTATTTTAACAAAGCTTAATGACAGCACAGATTCATTATTATCTACATAAAGCACTTTAATGCCAATTTCTGGATGTGGTGTGTTTATCTAAAATGACGTAAAGGTTTACTTTAGAAGTCATAGTGTGGAAAACCTTGGTAAACTCTTCCCCATGTGCAGGTCTTATACAGACCCTCCAAATTTGTCCTGCATTGCAGCTAAGGCCACCATCATTGACCAGATGGGTTGTCTCAAACATTTTCCAGGAATGTCAGGAAACTTGCACTTCTCTTTGGACAGAAGTTTAAACTGGGCTTGTTCCTGCTACAAGTTCAGCATCTGTATGTGTTCCCACTATGATTCCATGTTGGAATCTGTCACACCTTAATTCCATTTGTGACCCTTGGCTGCATGGCCTCCAGGGTGCTCCTGCTCCATATAGGGATTTGCGCTCTCTCTCTCATATATATATATATATATATACACATACATACATACACACACACACATATGTGTATGTATGTATATATATATATATATATATATATATATATATATACACATACACACACATAGATACAGACTGTATATCAATCTAAAGCAATGCATAGCACACATTTTTTCTGCTACATGACCTGAGAGACGGAAACATGACGAAATCGAATATACTGACAACATATAACAAAGCCCATAATTACACACACATTAAATGCGACACGCTGAGATTGCACAGGAATTCTTAGTTCTTACAATGATGCAAATTTGAAAACGTTATAAACATAAAAAACGGATGAATGCGCCTTTTCAGCAAAAAGTGTAGTCCTGTTCTACTCTTGAAACTAATTAAAACTGAATCATAATCAGAGAATTTGAAATCTTGTTAAAATGAAAACTAAACAAACTCACTTTAAATAGCAATAAAACTCACTCCCATTATAGCAAATTAAAATGAAAGCGGGTGTATTCATAAAATATTTTTCTTGTATTTGTGTAAACTTCCACTAAAAGCCATTTGTATTTTTTTAGAAATAATTTACCCAGTGTGTGTGTGTGTACTTTATGAATTTTGAAACTACGAAAGTTTACGAGCCTTAATAGGGAATTTTAAAAGTATATAAAAAAAAAAATCTAACAACTTTAAAGCATTTCACGTACGTTTCTCACCTAAGGCTCCACAGGTTTAACTTTTCAATAGAAAACGCGAACACCAAAACATATGACTGAACGAAACCACTTCGTCTCAAAAGGGGAGGTAAGATACTGAATATCTAAATGTATTAACGATTTTAAGAGTAATTAAAATCCAAACTCAGAGCGCATTACCTTTTAAAACACCTAATCCATGGAAATATCAGGTAAAATCATTCACCATACTCAAATACATTTCCAAATAAAATTCAAATTTTAAATATGGTATGTTCCCATTCTTCTCTCCTCCCTCCTCCGATTCCTGCAAACCGACTTCCTGCAACAAAGTATTCGCTTATTGTTGCGTGTGGCTGGCAGCGAATAGAGGGATGGATACTCGGCGGGACATTCAAAATTTCCGAAGGAACCAGGGAATTAGGGCAACTGTGTCGTCTAGCTCTGCATTTCACATGGAAGTGAAAAGAAAGAAAATAAACCAAAGCACTTTAATTGTACATGATGAGGTAATGTAGTAAATCACTTCGGAGCTATTATGATCAGAGTTTGATGTCAGGAGCAACCATAGTGTAGTATAGTTTTTGTTGCGTTGTTACTTTCATTCGGTGTTCAAGAAGAGATTTTATTTTTAAGATTTAACGTATTAAATAGGAGTTGCTGCTTTCGCTTTAGACCCTCGATATTCATAATGCAATATCTATATTAATTAAAACAGCGATTTACGGTCCTAGTTTTTGACATCTCAAGTAATTCGTTATTTTCATTCTCCTTAACGGGAACCTGTTTGAATGCTTTCATTGAAAAATTGTATTCAGCGTTTGTGCTACAACAGCTTCCGTGTAATGTAAACTTGTTAAGATCGTTTTACAGCAGAGAAGTCAAATTGTTTGGCTGTAAAAATAAGTTTATGACGTAAACCACAGCTCTTTCATTAGATACGAAGATGTCATTTTAACTTATGCAAGTATTTGACTTTAGTGGATAACAATGCACAGGGGCTGATATTTTAAACTCACTAAATTTGCTGAACTTACTCCATTTTCTCATTTCATTGTGTGTTGTATTTCCAGTTGCGCACAGCCATACAAAAGCCCTCCAAAGTTCATATTGTAAGGGCCCCAGGGAGCAGGCGGGTTTCGAACCCGAGTCACCATCACATCAGATAAAAGGATTAACTCACTGAGCCAAAGACTCAAGCCTTAGTGTCTGGCAATTAATCGGCCTCTTGTCTCGACCCCTGCGGGTGACATCAACATCACTGCAGCCGACACACCCGCAGCGATCGCCACAATATAAAGTGCAAATATGTGTATTGCTGATGTATTTTCTAAAAACTTGGAATTATAGATGTATGATACACGTTATATTTCCTTAACAACGTTATGTAGCTTTCCGTTGTACTTACTTTTGTCCTACGTTTCTTAATCAGTCCTGACGACCATACATATATGACGCCATTTGTGTCAGGTTTTAGACAGACAGACTGTCTGTCTGTCTGTTGATCCCGAGGGAAATTATGTACAGGCTATAAATAGCCTAGCTTTGAGAATAGATGTACATATGTGTTCTTTATTTACAGTCTTGCATAGACCTCAAATTTACAGTCATTTTGGAGTGTATATTAAATTAGTATTAAAGGCAAAACAATCTGTTTTGTCCCTGCTTGTTTTAGGTACAAACTTTTTAGTTTACATTTATTTGAACCTAATTTAGGCATAATTAATACTGCCGGTTATTTCTTATGCCACTGTCTTTCACAATGACAGGCCTGATGACTAATTCTTAAGTAACACCAGTTTGATTAACATAGAAAAATTTTCTTCAGTTAAAAGTTTAGTTGAAATGTGATTTGAATAGTCTAATTGGATTAATCCCAACACTGTGACTAATATGTCAACTGGAACAAAATCCAACATTGACATGTGTTGTACATATGATAAATCTCTACGAAACTGAGGGCAGTCGGCATGTTTACTATCGATGTTGGTGATGTTTAAACCCTAAATCAGAAATTAACTGTTAAATTCATTATTTTCCTTTTTGGATTTCAAGTATATTTATTTTAAAATACAGTATGATATTGTAGTTGATTTTTAGAAGTCACTGTACAGAAATGTCTTATCATGACTTACACTACATATTTGATTACAGTACTTCTTGTACATTGTTTTCAGATGAGTTTTGGTTTGGCCTGTTAACATCGAGAAATGAAGTTTCCATCCAGTTTATGATGGACAGGGAGTATTGATCACACCCACTTTGGCAACGATGAAACGTAAAATGACATGGAGAGTCACGCGCTACAAAGAATTCTAGTTTACCCTAGTAATCTGAAAATATCGTATTCCTGAAACAGCTTCTATAAAATGTACAGAAATATGCTTATCACCACTTGGAAGAGATTGCTAAAAATCTAAACAGCAAATCACTATCTTACATTTTCAGTCACATTTAATGATACCCAAATGTTTTCACTCAAGTTATTTCACGATACAGATCAGCATCTCGTTTTGTGTTGGTTCTTGCATAATAAAATGACTGTATAGCAGGAATTACAGCAACTTTGGTGCACTTTAAACATTTCACATCCTCAGATTGTTACAGCCAGTATCACATTTGTGTGATAAATGAAAACATTCAAGTGCAGACCTACATTATTTTGTTTAAATAAAGAAAAATCAAAATGTGATTAAATTGAAGTTATTACACTTGTTTAATATTGTCTTTTAAACATCCTGTAGTAATACAATGCATGCTGTGATTCCTAATGTCTGAACTCTTCTGAGACAGCACAGAAGTGTAAATAAACATCATGTGTTGAGAACTTGTTTCCCAGCTGGGACTTATCTAACTACTGTAGTATACTGTATGTTCACCCACAACTTAACGCCCACGCACCCTTTTTTTGTGATTGTCAAATACGGAAACTGTGTTGTTACATAACGTATTTTCTGCAACTCTGCACATGTTGTAGAAGATTCATACTTATTAAGGATTCAATCACTGTTTAGTTAAAGCTTGACCCTGCTTAGCTTTCTTTACGAGATCTACTTAAATTTTTTATTGACACAAACTGTGAGATGTATTACATTTATTTTAGCAATGGCATAAACAGAAATACATCAGTAGTACATAATGAACTGAATGCATTTGCTAAATTGTTTTATTCTTATTCATAAATTGTTTACCTTAAATTTTTATATTTTTTCTTGACATCTAATTTTAATTGGTTAGTAAATTTGTGTCTTTGTAGCAGTCAGAAAAGTCAACACCATCTTCAGTCATCTATGTAAATGTATTGCCCGTCTCTGTGTTTTTCCTCTTAGCCGTATGCCATTTTTTTAATATATTAATGAAGTTGCTGCAGTTCTGCTGACTTTTGTTTACTGCTATGCCTTATCTGCAGGACAGCAAAGTTCAGGAGAAAATGGAGTTTGAAATACGAATGCGTGAGGGAGCATACAAGCTGCTGGTGGCCAGCAGCAAGAAGGAGCAGGTCTTAAATGCCTCCAAGAACCTTCTCACGTGTAACACTCGTATCAAGGCCTACATGGCTGAGTTACACAAGACAAAAGAGGAGCAAATTTTGAAAAGCAACCCTAATAGGAGGTGAGGGGGCGTTTGTTAAACACTTGAAGAACCACAGTAAATTTGCTTGCTGGCTTTGCGTTGGGTCTATTCAATTCAGCACATACAGAGCTGCATTGTCAAGTGACATGGAGAAATTAATTGCAAACTTTGAACATTTTCCAGATCATCAGATACAGCCTCTAACAGTCGTCTAGCTTGCAAGGGAAAAGTTGCTTTATCGGGTAAGATCTGTACATTTCTGTCCTTTGAAGCTAAATTAAAGCCATCTGTCTTGTCAAAGAAAAGAACGCTGTTCTCTTTAGTCTCTTACATCATTTTATTTTAATATTATGTTTAAAATAATAACAGATGGTTTTCATTGTCTTCAGTCAGGTTGAACATTTTTGTTTGGTATATCATTTTACAGACCTATTTTTATTTATTTATTAATTTTTTTTTTAATTTAACATAGCCTTAAGGCTTCAATACAGTGACATGCAGGCGCCTGTATGAGAGGAATTTTTAATAAATATATTCATAACAAACACAAACGTCATAAATTTCATGTGATGTGTTTCTCCTGAGATTCGTAGCTGTAATTAAAAAAAAAAAAAACAGTCAATCTAAGTTATTTTGTTTTTTAGGGCTAAGGATACCACTGATGTGGAAAGATTCGGATCACTTCAACAACAGAGGAAGTAAGGTTTTGTGTCGCGGGTATTTTTATAGATAAATTACAAAGACATGGTCTTTTTTCATTTTGCTTAATTGAAAGTAGTATGTAACTAAAGCTGTGCCTTACAGCTGTGAATGTTGGTTGTTTACTAAATTTCCTATGTGGTCTAATCTGGTATAACGGTGACATTTACAGTACATGTTTCTCTCAGGTGTGTAATTGACTTTTATACTTTGTGCGCAGGCTCTCGGAGGGTCGCTGTGTTTTGTCTGATGAAAATTGGACCTGAGGTCTTCGACACAGAGATGGTGACAGTAGACAGATCTGTGACAGACGTCTGCTTTGAAGGATTAACAATTTTGTAAGTATTGATTGCGCCAAGGTACATGCACCGCTATAAATTGCACTTTGTTTTCTCTAACGCATTTCACAGAAACCTGCACACACCGGACTGCCCAGTCTTATTGCATATAATGACAAAGAAAAGCGGTCAGGTTTCTTGGGGTAAAGAAGAAATCAAATTACAAGTAAAATGTTTGTTATTTTTAAAAGGTTATGAAAACTGTAATTTTGCATATGGGATCTTTGAGAAGACATTGATCTGCTGGTATGACTAACACGATCCGAAATGTTTGTACTCAAATTTGAGGTCCACTTTATTTTCCTAACCTTTGCCTAGTATTTAATTATAAAGTACATCATAAAGCAGGGTGTGCTTCAAACTAACTAGAAAGCTTGTCTTTCAGTCAGAGCCTGTTTCCAGCCAGCGTTTCTGTTGTCCGTGGAGCTGCGAGACTTTGATTATTATTGTGACGCTGTTGCGTTCGGAATGCAACTGAATTCAACTTGAGGTGTGTCGAGTTTCGTGGCCTCATCATCATTTCCATTGCAGCAATGAGGCTGGGCCTCAATTTGAGCTGACGTTGGAGCTCTACAGCTGTTCACTGGAAGAAGAAACGACTTTGGTCAACACACCCAAGAAACTGGCCCGAAGACTCCGCACTTCATTGGGCAAATCTTCAGGGAAGAAATTGTGCCCCCTGGTGGAAGTTGGGGATGCAGATACATTTTTACAGTACAATCCCATACCCCCGTAAGAATGTCATCTTTACATCTTGCTTTTTTGTCATTCTTTACTGTGCCTCATAACTTTGCATCGCATTCAGTTGATGTGTGCTTTTAGGTTTAAGAATAATAGATATTTGAGATTCTGTATTTACTTCTGTGTATGTACAGTATATGCCTTTTATGCACTTTAGTGGACTTAATACTACAGTTTGAAAGTTGTTTGTGAAGCGCTTACGTTGATTGCTTTCTCAGGTGTGTCATGTGTGACGTTAAAAACATGACCTGCTTACGAGTTGGTCTGGAGTCCCGCCTTGTTTCACTGCTAATTAGCTCATTGAGCTGCCTTAACACGTGGCGTGATGGAGCCGGTCTTATGCTAATTAGCTCACTGAGCTGCCTTAACATGTGGCGTGACGGAGCCGGTCTTGTGTTTCCATTCCAGCGGTGCCAAGTACAACCTTCTGGCGTACACAACGCTGGGCTTGGCTCAGGCTGACGGAAGCTTCCTGTCCCACTCGCTGATAGTCGCCCAGAACGGTGAGGTGGACCATGCAAGTGCAGGACCTGTGCCGTATGGCACAGGTGCTGAATTCCTGTTCTCACCAAGCACTTTTATTCAGTCGCCATACTGGGAGCAGCATAACACTTAACAGAATGAAAGTTATAAACAGCCTTTACAAGAAGCGTGTGTTATATTGTAATACACTTAGCTAATGTGGCTTGAATTTCTTTTTTGCTCCTTGTAGTGGCTACAGATAACATCAAAAGTTCCTCCTCACTTTATATTTGACTGTATGCAAGCTGTATCTGAGCCTTAGTTATGGAAGGTGCTTCCGTTTGGGTAAAACAGGCCAATGTGCCCAACATCTATATCTCTGCCCTTCTTTTCTCAGCTGATTCCTCCTCTTGGCTGCCTCTGTATGGAAACCTGTGCTGCCGCTTGGTTGCACAGCCAGACTGCATGACCCAGCCAGCTATGATGGGCTCCTTGAGTGAACAGGTAAGCTCCATACCCACCCAGCCAGACTGCATGACCCAGCCAGCTATGATGGGCTCCTTGACTGAACAGGTAAGCTCCATACCCACCCAGCCAGACTGCATGACCCAGCCAGCTATGATGGGCTCCTTGACTGAACAGGTAAGCTCCATACCCACCCTGCCTTTTGCTCAATCAGCTGGTCACTAAGGAGGTGGTCAGTTGACTCGCAGTTTGTCTCATCAGAGGAATCATACGGTTTCTGTTCACAGCTGTCGTCTCCTTGCCTCGTTCCTCTTGCGCTTGCCATAAAACTCCTCCTCCTCTTTGCACAGTGTGTCCGCTGGACATATTTCCCTTCAGGAACACTCAGCCCTCAGCACCCTGTCAACTTAAGCAAAACCAGAGGTGGCTTCTAACAACATTAAGTTGTTCCAGAAGGAATAAAAGTGTAACACTAGTAGAATATGAACTACTTTTATTGCTTAAGTAATTATTGTACAAAAGGTCTGCAGCTTAATGGCTGTCCTACGTCTACCTGTTCAATATCAAGTCATTGCAACCCTCCAAACTGAAACTTGAACTCATGTCTCCCTGCCCGGTTTTACTGCTGTGTTGTAGCTGGCGTTAAGGCTGTTCGTTTCTGTTTGCATAGCAAAATGTGGACGGAGCCCTGAGATGCTGCAACTTTTACTGTGTGCTTAAAGCGGGCTGCATATCCTGCTACTACACACCAGAGGAAACTGATGCAAAGCTGGAGCCTGCCCTTATCATTCCCATCAATAAAGTAAGTGTGTAATGGCGTACCATAAAGTGTAGTCACAGACCTCTAACACACGCTGCCTCCTTCTTTGTTTGGGCTCTTGTACTGCAGTGTGGGAAGGGAAGGAAAATCAGGTTTATGGCCAAGTATGTTTGTCACATACAAGGAATTTGTTCTCTGCATTTAACCCACCCCCCCTGGGGGGAGCAGTGGGCAGCCACATGCGGCGCCTGGGGGGCTAGCGCTGAGAGTCTTGCTAAAGAATACATCTGATGCTTGGGCTGGGATTTGAACAGGGAGACTTCTGTATCCCAGCCCAATGAGCCACCATGTGTGAATAAGAATAGTAAAAAAAAAAAACGTTGTGGTTTGGAAAATATATCTATTATTGATTTGATTGATGATTATTGATTTTGTTATTAACCAGAAGCTGAAACAAACAATAATTATAAAAACAATATAATATTGTTTGTTGAGTTAAAATGAACTTCAAATGTCTTCAGATTTGAAGGTAATATGATATAAGTGTCTTGTAAGACAATGTTAGATATTCTATGATGTTGCTGGAATGACAGTTATAATCTTCATTTGGAGGTGTTTCCAATGGAATTAAGCATAGACAACTTCAGTATGTGAACCTGTCTACATTCCTCCACAACCACGAGGCTTTAGTCTGACTTCCGGATGTATTGTTGAGGGTGGCTTTTAACAGAACACCAAGGCTGAGGGGAGGCATTATTATGCTGTTCTTTGATGGCTGTCTGCACAGGAGACCCGGGTTCGACTGGTGGACAAGGAAGTGCAAAAAAAGCCTGGCCGCTTGGTCATTGTCAACCCTGTGGCTGGAGAGGCTGAAAGGCACATGTTCACCGCGGAGAGCGGAGATGAGCTTGACCAATGGATGCAGGCCTTCTGGCAGCACTGTTATGACCAAGGTGAGTCACTGAGCCACAGATAAACAATAAGTGTGTCTTCAGTGTGGCCTTTAACATTATTTGTGTGTTCTGAGTTGTACCACACTGTTGAAATTCCAGTCCTTTCAGCATCAGTCTGATTGTCTTCATAGATCAGTGGCAACACTGTTGCAGCAAGCTCCTGGAAATTGACGTTGCATCGCCTAAAAAGCCTCCCCTCTTCCTGAGTAAACGAGCTGAATCCGTCTATAATGACCTCAGTAAGTGTAATTCACATCTCGTACTGATTCGGTGAAAGAGGATCTGCAGAAAACACTGCTGTGAGCCTGTGTGTTATACTGCAGTACAGATGTTTTGTGCACGTGAATATTATTTCATCACTCTTCTATCATTTTGTCAGGCATTGGGTCGCCTGGTAAGTTCGAGAGCCTGACTGACATCATTCACAATAAGATTGAGGAAAGTGGAGGACGGTTCCTCATTGGCCAGGAGGAAGAGAAGGACCTGCCTCACTGGGCGGCTCTGTTCGACGGTTCCCACCCAATGGTGGTGCAAAAAGCTGTGGTGTCTCCAAAGAAGGACAGCGGTCATCTGACTCCCAGCTCTAACGTCCCCAAGAAGCGGCGGGCCCCACCCCCGCCCACCACTATGGAGCCGTTGACATCGGCCGCCCGCGAGCTGGAAAAGGAGAACTCCTGGAGAAAGCCGGGGATGCGGACCGGCAGGCCATCGCTGGACGCCAAGTTCTCCGCCATCATCCACCAGCTGCAGAGGAACGCCCAGAAGAACTCGACACCTGCTCGCAAGATGGCTCCTCTCAGCAGGATAAGTGTGACTCACCAAGAGACTGATGAACAAGGGCTTGGACACCCTTCGAGACCAGTCCCTGCTCCACGCCAGAAGCTCAGGTCTTTCAGAGAGAAAATGAACCCCAAAGGTTGGTGACAACCATGAGAAGCATGTAGAAGATCCATGTTCAAGCCTGGTCTATGAAGACCTCTCTATTTGTAGTGCTTGTCTGTTTCCTTCCTTTCAGACTGAAAAGCACATGTTGTGATCATCCATGATAGAACATTTACCATTTCAAAGTTAGTTCATCTCCTTACGTCTTTAATTGTCCTTCTACATAGTTTGTTATAAATTGTTTGTAGAATATTATTTTCTTAAGAAAGCAGATTGTTAGTAGTGTTAGAGCAGGTGTTGAACATTCCTAGAGTGGGAAGCTGCAGCTCGATTTTGCTTCGTCTCAAATGTTCCTTTGTGAAACCAAGGAACCAGTTCTTCTTGTACAGAACACATCTGGTACTGCCCCAGGAATTGTTTCTCCTGGCCCTGTTACTCCGTGGTTTTCCTGTGGTTCTCCAGAATAAATACGTTAAATATGCCCATGTTACAAATGAGGTTTTTTATTGAAAATTACTGCCTGCTTTCAGCAAGCCTAATCATGGTTTATGGTGACGGCCACTAAAGCAAAGAACAGAATGTGATGGTGGAGAGGTTAAAAAGCACGCTGGACTGCTGTTTCCTGCAGGCAGACTCGGGCTCTAATCTACTTTTTTCTTCAGTAATGGAAGTATGGAAATACCACTATAAAAGCATTCTTGATATTTGCACTGGTACATAATTGTTGAATGTCTAGTTGCAAATGGAGCAAAAGTGCTCCGTGGTTCAGTGCCTCTTGAGTTTTTACAATAATGACCATTAGAACCCTGTTTCTAGGGACAAAGTAGGTCTTATCTAAGTACCCATTGAAACGAGGAAATGTGTTATTATTTGCACAAATAAACCCATAATTACACGTAGAAATGAAGAAACGTCTGGCCTTCCGTATTAAAAAAGCCAAAGACTGGCTTGTCAAGTTACCTGGTTACAATCTTGTGTCCTGTGCATCAGCAGTCTCCTATTTGACTGATTTTTTTGAGTCTTCCTCTGACTTCATATACTCATACTACCAGCTGTTTCCTATTATGGTCTGGCAACAGTAAGAAAAATGCGTACAGCCTCACTGAGCTTGGCAAGTGCAGCCTGGATCTTGCAGGTTTTGCGTTATGCTATCCGTTGGAAACATCTGTTACAAGAAAAAAAAAAAAAAAAACCAACGAGCAGCGGTGTTGCAGTGTACACGGAGTTGACTTTGCATTGTCTGAATCGTGTTAAGTCAGATATATGTTTTGAGTGAGCTTTTCTGTTCCAAGAATAGCAACGTTCTGTAATGATGATGTTCTTTAATGGGAACGCTTTCGCCTGGGCCTGCCTGCTGGCAATAATGATGTCTCCAGAGAGACTAGAACAGGCTCAATGGGGAAAAAAAGGGAAAAAAAAAACAGGAAGTGGCTGCTGATAGTCATTGCTAAAAATGGGAATGTGTTACACACTCTGAGACTTGTGTTTGCAGAGCACTGGCGATGTATGTGGTGCTAGTATGAGCTGCGCTACACAGCAGTTCAGGGCTTTTACAAAAGTATACATGGAAGAGCCCAGCTGGTTAAAGGAAATTACCAAGCAAAGCCAAGGTTTATTTTACATTTAACTTGGCATTTTCTGACATTTTAGCACTGGTAAATGTTTTATATAATAATTTCTGGATAAATAATGATATTGTGTTTAAAAAAAAAAAAAAAAAAAAGCACTACACCTCTTTTGAAAAGCAATTATGTCTTCGTTGAGGTTTGAAGGAAAATCCACGGCCTGTCAGTCATACCTGTGACTAACTCTAAATGCAGACCACTAGAGGGCGACATAAGCTGCATGAGGTTCCAAGCCGTTAACTGGTGTGAGACAATGGCGAGTGCAGACTGGTTCTGCACGGTATGTTTTCCTACACACAGTACGCATTCTCACTACCTTATGGGCTGATGACTCACAACAAGATGAAATGTGGCATTAACACTGTATGGTATTAATCCATACCTACAATTAAAATTTACAAAGTACCCAAAAAATTT
>JABJVR010007870.1:0-10158 GCA_025773905.1 Chitala chitala | reverse complement strand
AACCCACCCCACCAACCAACCCACCCAACCCCCCCCCCACTCGGTGGGGGGCGGGCCCCCCCCCCCCAACGAAAGTATGATTGGACAAGCAATTTGCACATGTCAGAATACTGAACTGTAAGGTTATAGAATTGACCTTTCAGGTTATTTTTTATGCTGGCATTTCTATACAAAGTGAATTAATGTAGTCCATTTATACTGATATAGTCAGTTTAGGTAAAATGTATGCCAGCAAAATTCATATGATCCAGACCTTTTAGTTTAAAACTTCTAGCCAACACTGTGTCTAGTAACCAATGCTGCCCTCTACTGAAAGGTTATAGCCTTAGCTAAACTAGAACCACTTGATGAAATGTGTTTGGATTTCTGGCAGGCGGCTAAACAGAACGGAATGGTAATGATATTAAAATTGTCAACACGTTCTTTGTGACGCATATGAAGCCGCAGTACTGAAAGGCTGACCTTGTTATGAAACAACGAGGTAACATTCGGCTACTCCGCATCTCCGAGCCACTCTTTTAATTCCTATATGCGTTATGCTTCGACATGTTTCAATTTGCTGTGCATGCTGGTCCAATTTTGGAGGATAAATACAGAGTGGCAAAATGCAAAGCAGACTTCAGGCACTGAATACAGGCACAGGCTCTGCCATGGCTTGCCCGTGAAATAAAACCAAACATTTCTTTTAGCACAGACAGCTGCTCCTTCCTGAACTCTGACATAAGTTCATTTTTTTAAATAGCTCTGAACATATTTTATGTCTACCCTTGTGTGTGTATCTATCCATGCATTTGTTTAATTTCTCAAACAGTGTTTGCCATAACACTTTAAATGTCTGGGTGGTCCACTGCAAACACAGTAACGAAGATCCCATGTAGTTTTCATTTACAACGATCTCCTTATACTTGCCCTGCACCCCCATTTGTTCTATGTCATAAAAATCGCTGTAATCCAGTCCGAATCCAGATGTCGCTCTGTTTGGAGATTACTGGGAGTAGCAGACAAACAGGATTCAAATGAATATGAAAGCACTAATTACTGCCATTGTCTTGTCAGATATTTGCTTACACGCCTCACATCATGGTGGCTAGAATATTAGTTTGAATCATGAAGATGTTTTACCTTGTTATGGTTTAGGATGTACGTTGAAATTCTTATGAATGCGATACAAATATTTGATTTAGGACACTTAAGGTAGTAAAATATTTTTAATTAAATATACAGAGGATCGTAAAATACAAAATATTGTTGCCAGCTATGTGATTGTGAAACTGATGGTACATAGTATCAAAAGCATTTTGTTAAGTACAAACTGGAAACAAAAATAGAAAACAGAAATGCGTGGGAATATCATTAGCTCAGTGTCGCTAACTGTAGTGTTGTTTTAACCCGATAAGGTTATTCAACAACTTTCAAAAAACGTTGACAAAATGTACTGCATTACTTGCTCTACTCTATATACAAATAATCACAGAAATAAAGGCTAAAAGTTGACCCTCAGAAGTGTACATTATTTACAACATAGACAGTAAAAAAAAAATGATTTAAACACTTCAGCTGAGACCAAGAGGAGTGGAATCTCAATGTTTAAACCTCAAAGCTGAAGGATGTGACAATATATTACACAAGAATTTTAAGTGCTGCAGAAAACACATTCAAAATAACTAAAATCTCAGAACTATTTACAGCTGTAACCATCACTGTTAAGAACAGATTGAATGTAACATGGCCTCAGCTAGGTTTTCATCACTGGTGGCTAATTAAAGAGTCACAAATTATTGTGTATTTACAGTGCCTGTGGGTTCCTGCACACAGTAAGAAAACCATCCAGAGATGCACTTTTTTCTGACCAGTCCCAGTGTAATACACTCTATGGTGTGTATGTACAGCAAATGTGTGTAAATCACCACTTTAATAAAATTAAGCCAAATTTTTAAGGACTTTTTAAAGAACAGATATTTCACTTGTTAAATACATTTGACTTACCCAATAAAAGGCACATAGTTGCAAATTACAAATGTAATGTCCTGCTTTTAAGAATTACTGGTAATATAATGAAAGCATCTTTGATAAACCATAAGGGTAACAGTGCTTTTCATGTCAACAAAAGCAGTGCAAGGTACAATGAATGCTATTACTAGCTTTTTATGTTGTACAGTATATCAATATTCAATCATGTCTGAAACAACATTATAATACCTAGGATGAGTGCATCATTCTAATTAACTGTCATCACAAGATGTTCTTTTTCTGTATTCTGCTGTAGAAAGTTGTGTTGATTTGGTCTCTTCAAAATGGTCTATACAAACTCGGAGCTTGTATCACTTGCAAAGAGCCAAGAACGACTAATGTCACCATTCTGTCATGCTGGCCTTATTGTATATATAACAAGTTTGAAGAAAAAACAAATCCACTCATACTAGAATACACTGTCTGGCCAAAAAAAGTCATGGTGTGCCTCCGGAGGCAGTGTTATTAGCTGGTATTGCTTCAGCTGGTCTGGTCTAAAATCAGCAATGTTATGTGGAAATAAACTGAAGTCAGCTGAGTATCTGAATCTACTGAATGGCCAGGTTCTCCCATCAGTAGATTTTTTCTTTCCTGATGAAACAGGCATTGTCCAGGTCGACAATGTCGTGATTCATCAGGGTAAAACTGTGAAACAGGGGTTCAAGGAGCATGAGGAAACACAAACATGAACTAACCAGCACAGAGTCCTGACCTTAATCTCATTGGATGTGCTGGAGAAGACATTAGGGAGTGGTACAACTCTCTTGTCATTATTACAAGATCTTGGTGAAAAATGAATGTTGACATGTTGCATAAACTTGTCAAAACAAGGTGACAAAGAATGCGTGTTGTAATCAAAGCTAAAGGTGCTCCATCCAAATATTAGAGTGCGACTTTTTTTTGGCCAGGTAGTGCAGCTGCAGATGACCAAGTCATAATATG
This sequence comes from Chitala chitala, assembly GCA_025773905.1. Lineage (NCBI taxonomy): Eukaryota > Metazoa > Chordata > Actinopteri > Osteoglossiformes > Notopteridae > Chitala > Chitala chitala. The sequence continues at coordinate 7,206 of JABJVR010007870.1, read as the reverse complement.
CACAGCTTTCTGAGAAAAATGCAATCCAAGTACTTAGCAATTTACAACTCAGAGCTTTTCGAAAATACAGTAGCCAGTGAACGATACAAAATGACAGAGTAAGTTTAAACATGTACAAAAGGTTGATAAATTTACAATATAGCCATTTTACAGCACTGTGGTGAAAAAAAAAAAAACATGGGCTGACTTTGATGCTACCAACAGCCCGTGAGTGCTTCACATTTCATTAATAACACTGACGATTTCTTTAAGGAAACGCGTCTGCTTGTATGTACTTCTTGTATCTATAAATACTGCACTCTTCAGGTCAACGCGACTGCATTCAGCTGCGAAGTCCCTGCTGGTCTTAGACTACTACACTGGAAATCCATTACTTTACTTAAATAGGAACTGCACAGTAAAGAATCATGTTAAAAAATGTCTGACAGTAAACCTTAGAAATCGTTGCTTTCAACAGCGTAGTGTAACTTCTCATAGTGCTTCAAAAGGAAAGCAATAATTTAGTGAAATTACTCTGTACATTGCATTGATTTGCCCCTTCTTTTATACTTTGGAAATCCCAGCAAAACGACTGTAAAGGTTCAGTGTTCCTCGGGAGAAAAATGTTACTGCCGTACTTCTAAACTGCCTTCCTTCCTCCATACTGAACTCAAACTACAAATTACATTTCATGATCAAACTTCAGCGAAGGTGGGGTTTTTGTGAAAGTAATGTGCAAATTATAAATGTCAATGGCAAAAAAACAAAAATCTGCAAGAAAAGGGACAACCCCCTTTTTTCAAGCACCATCAGGTAATCTATTGGTACATTTGATAACGTTGGCCTGCTTGCTGGGAAAAATGCATTCGGCTGGAGTGTGGCATTGCCCTTCTGAGCGGAAAGTCAAGGCAGGCCACCTATGAAAGTTTGGTGCTGGGGTGCACAGAGGGAAGCTGCGGAGGACTGAAAGCTGGCGGTGAACCGAGGGCAGGTAGAGGGCACAGGCCATGGTGTAAGAAGTCTCCATAGGATGGCCCCACTGGCTGCCTGTATAGGTGTGCAGGACTGGCAGGTGAAGCCAAAAACTGTCTTTGCATCATTAAGGAATGGATCGCAAGCGGGGGCATGAGTGGCGAGATGATGGCTGGATTCTTCAAAAACTGTAGAGGGTGGGAGTACCCAGCTGGGATGTGGGATCCCAAACTCTCACACACATCCTGCACCTGAGAGAGGAACGCCCCAGGGTATAGTCCAGGGAAGATTGGGGACTGAAGGGGAAACTTGTGGCTGTCCATGTAACTGCTGACATGTGTGGCAAGCCCTAAGTCTGCAGGCTTCAGTGCCCCACCTTCAGATTCAGGCAACTTTGCTTTTCCTGCCGTGTCCCTGATGCAGTGGATAGGTGTTACAGCCCGAATCTTCCTTTCTGGTGCCCCATTTTCCAGTTCCTCCAGGTTCCTCTTCAGGGGTCTAGCGGTACCAACGTTCTGTGGGCTGCACTTTGCACTCAGAATTGGCCTCACCAGCTCCTCAACCTTGGGGCCACCAGCATTCTCCACTAGACCATTGAGCACCTTTCCTGGGGCTATTGGAGGAAGGTCTGAGGCTTTCTTTAAAGTGGACAGGGTCATTGGTGGTACATGGCAGGCCTTGGGGTGATAGTCCACACTGGTGGTCTGGTCACTTCCCACTGGAAAAAGTGTAGGATTTTTCCCGTCATGATGAACAATACTATAAGCCTTGGGAGTTGGTGGCTTGTGAGGGGAGAACTTGGGAAGACTCAAATCTGTTGGTTGGTCTTCCAATACCATTTTATCTTTTTCAATCAAAGGACCAACATAACTTAAGCTAATTCTGTCTGCATTTGGAGGTGAGCTCTGAGTATTGTCACAGTCTCTGGAAAACATAATTTCTTTGTTCAAGTATTTGCTTAGTGGCTCCCTGCTGATGTTATGTTCTGACTCCTGATAGATATTACTAAGATGATGACAGGAATAAAAGTCACCTAAGAAGTTACTCCCCTGGCAACAATGTGATGCCTGGCTGTCCTCTGTCTTTTCCATACTATTATGAGCATTAGCACCAGCAGGGTAGGGGTCTGCTTGGGGAACATTTTGAGAAGGTTTGCATGCAATAGGTTCAGAGATTGCACACATATCAGCCTTCAAAGCTTCACTCAAGGGCCTTCTCTCATCCCCTCCTCTGGGTTTAAAGCTGTAAGCATGTTGTATTACAGAAGGTCTCTTAATTAGCCCAAGATCTGTGTTGGACACCTGTGGCCCTTGTACCAATGTTAGTTCCTCCAGACTTTTGGTCAAACAATTATTGTTTACCAGCGGTGGAGGAGAACCAAAAGAATATTTATTGGGCAAGCCTGTTCCATTGACTTGGGACAGCAATTTCTTCTTGGCTAATGGCGACATTATGCCCAAGTTACCCCTGGGATACAAAATTGGTGTATAACTAAAACATGACTCTTCTTTGCTAGAGACATTGCTCTTAATTGGATGTGTGTCTGAGGTTGAGAAAGGCTGCGTTTTCTTCGGTTTCAACGTTGGCACCACCATGCCTACATGACTTGGGGACTCTTTGTTCACAGTGGGGTCCAAACTGTTGACAGTACTTGAATCCTTATAGGCAGAGAAACTACCTGACCACTGTTCTTTAACTTGAGAGTGATGTAATGAGGCAGATGTACCTGGGCAAAGCCCACTGGAGTTCTCTTGCATCTTGGGGCTCGCACTGTCCAGGATTTCTTCACGGTTCTCCACTGGATGCTCAATTTGGGTCTCCTTAGAAATGTGTTTAGATGGGCCATTTTCACAAGGAAGGTTTGTGGGTGTTGGTCTGACATCTTGAGCTCCAACGTCTGGGGTCTCTTTTTTAACTATGTGCTGAATCTCCTCACTTCCTGTCTTTCTCTCTTCAAACTGGAGCTTCTGCTTGCTATGCTGAACTTCTTGTCTCTCCTCTTTATTGTCAGGCACCTGTAATAAGACAAGGGGCTGTCAGAGAAGAGATCCCCACTTTGTGACTGAGTACAGACAGCTCAAACATAAATAAATGCTCTTGTTACCCACAGGTAAAACACGTAATCTGTCATAGAAATAACCCAATGAAAGTAGCATGGCACAGAAACCTGACACCTTCACAAACAAGCAGAGGAAAAATTTAATTAACGCAAGCCTTGCAGTGTCAACTAGCAGATAATTGAACTTCTGAGCACAGCAGAAAAAAAAAAAAGTAAATAAATATACACATACACACACACACACACACACACACACACAAACACGCACACACACACACACACACTTATTTCTTAATATGTATGAAATACATGTATTTCACCTTATCCAATTCAGGGTCGTGGTAAGCCTGGAGCCCATCTCAGGAAGCACAGGGTGCAGGCAGGGGACACCCTGGGCTGACTGCCAACCCACCACAGGGCATTGTATATATATATATATATATATATATATATATATTCTGGAAAAAATGTTTCCAATACACCACTGACCACAACTGTCCCACAACCAGGGTGATAAGGGCTTCAGGTCCAACTGTTTGTTTACAAAAAGCCAGAAAGCACTTATCTAAAGCAAATCTCTGGAAGCAGGCAGTATAAAGTAGGGTACACACCACAGTCACACACAACCCTAATACACACATTCTGCTATGTAATCACACACTATGGCCAGCAACGTCTAGTCAGTTAATGTCAACAGCATGTCCTATGTGCAAGGGAGGAAAAGTGGTGCTTTCATTTTTATGAACCTGAGAAGAGCAGGTGAGCAGAGTACAAACAGCATGGGTGTGTAACCAGAAGGCTAGCAGGTGACAGCGCCACCTGTGGGCCATCCACCTCAAACACATTACTGTGCCAATGTACATTCTAAAACTTCCTCTCCATGACTCTTCATCTTAGACTTTTAATTTTTTAAATAAATAAGCCCTGCTACACTGTATCCAAAAATGTACTGTGTACACTTGTTCATATAGTGCCAATACTTCAATGTCTAATTCAGATGCTGAAATATACTGAGATCACTGTTGTTTATCCTACATTTTACACTGGCATAGAGCCAAAACCGTCCCATTAACTAATCTGTGAACAGACTTTAAAAGCTCCCAGTTGTTATTCAAAAAGCATACAAATATAATAACTGAAAGGCAACTCTAATCTTCTAATCACTACGTCTAACTGTAAATAAACCACTCAAAATTTCACTAGAACAGGCCTACTTTGGCAGCTTTTAACTGATCGTCTTCACTCATTACAAATTTTCAGTTACAAAAATGGTAAATAGTAAATAAGATTAGTGCTTTCCATGTGCTGTGCCTGACGGGCTGTAGGTGATCTCATGAGTGTCAGGAGCAGCAGGACAATCCACTGAAATGAGCCCAGGCAGAGTTGCACATGCCCACTGTAGAGCCCGTTGTTTTCATGTCGCAGCTCATCATTCAAGTCATGCGGTACAGCGACAAATACGCACTAGCAGCCCTCCTGAAACGTATCATCAGCTGACGCGTCAGCGGAGGATTCAAAGAGCCTTTCATCTCTTTTATAATTATTTTGTTACTCGTGGGAAAAGAATCGTGGAACGCTTACCATGTTCGTTTTTTTTTTCTATTGTTTAACTGCAGGGACATTTGCAAATCGCCACGGATTTATTGCATTTTTGGGGGTAAAAATAACGTGTGGTTTTTACATAAGAACAACATATGGAAGCACTTAGCTCTCCGCATAATATTCAATCAGATTTGATGTAGAATATTTACACAGAAAAACCAAGTCTGTCCTGCTTTTCAAAGAAGAAAAATGTCAAGGGATTTTTTAAAGTCTGCATTACTAATCTTGTATACACAATACATTGAAATACAGTGTTTACATAAACTTTCTAGAAATTATGACAAAAAGTGCACCTTTTTTTTTTACTCTTAAAATCCTACAATTAGCCAGAACAAATGAAAACTGCTTTGGATAATATTTCCACCGCAAATATGTGTGTGTGTTTGTGCATGATGGCACGTTACTTGAACAGACATAGGAGGAGCAGAAGGTCATGCTCATGTATGACAAAGCAGTCACCTGAGCAGGTACCTCGCAAAAGGGCACATTCAGGTACGAGAGACTGATTACCTGTACAGGTACCCCACGCCCAGGTACAGTGTGACGGTGCAGATCACGCACCTGTGCAGGTTCCTGGCCTCGCACTGGGGGTTGCTCGCTCCTGAGTTTCTGCTGCTGCTCGCCTTTGGAGCGCTTGTTCACCAGGGTCCTGGCCTTGCCCCCGCCGTCCTGAGCGGCACCCTCCTGCTTGCGTGGCTTCACCTGAGGGATGGGCTTGTCCTCCTCCCCCTTAATATACCTCTCATATGGAAGAATGAGCCTGGAGGAGAAAGGAAGAGAAGCAGATGAGGGACAGAGCCGCGTACCCGCATTCCTGGGCCACAGGTGACTCACCCAAGCTCCGTAGGACTCGCACACTGCAGGCCTCATATGATTAAGCTCAGTTCTGGGAGCACTCCTTTGTACATGTGTGCCAAGAAAATCACTAAATAGCAGGTGTTATAACAGTCCTGTTAAACAAGGTGACACACTAACACTGAGACATACATACATAGCCCTTTGCTCAAATACTATCTCTACATGCATAAATTAACAGCTGTAACCCTCTGAAACTCAGATTACTTCTGCTCCTAGAGGCTGTTATAACATTAAACAGTCTCAGTAAATACAACAGTGACATCTCATTCACTTATCCTGTTGTCTGTAGCTCAAGGTTTGACGAAGAGTTTACGTTATATTTTGAATGTTAAACAGCACAGTTCCTTCTCCCCAGTCATACATTCCCAACAAGATTAAACACCATGAAGTTATTTCTGTTCTAATCTGTTTTGTACCACATTCTTGATGAGTATCCTTGACATGCAGACGGTAATTGGAAGAAATGCATTGCAGTGTAATCACACTCTATGCTCCAGCAAGTTCTGACTTCCATAATGTGCTTTGTGTGATTAATGAGTCACGGAGGGAATTATTGGAGGCCTGTAAAATTATAAATATTAACTCTGCTACAGCAGACTGGGTGAAAATACATTTCACAGATCACAGTAAGAAGGATGCACAAGGAACATAAATAACCACAGACACATTTAACAAGCGCTTCGATTAAGGAAAAAAAAAAAGGCAACCGAGGTGCTCGCATGTGGAATTTCCTTTCAACAAACAGGATCCCTTGAGGTGGGGGGGCATTTGAATGAGGTACGACTGAGTGGGAACAAACGGCCAGAACAGCCTGGCCGTGGCCCACATTGAGCTGTACAGATCAGATCAACACAGCTGGTGCAGGTGTGGCATGATGCCAACCGCGAATGGGCACCGTGGCTGAGAGGGAGCATTCGTCTTCAGATCTCATTACCGCAAGAGTCTAAACACACCGCAGCTGCTATAACGGGACAAGCCGCACTCCGCACTGAAGCCCAGATAGCGCAGCATTGCCAAATACCTGGCTCCAACTGCAATGTTCCAGCCTCTGTCTATGTAAAAAAAAAAGTGTTGTGCACATGATCATTTAGCCTATTTTCAGCCAGTACTGAATAATCTTAGAATGCGAAGCAGAGTCTGTGTTTTTGTAGTCCCAGAAATTGGTACACAGTTTTACTAATGTTATTTCCACTGTTTCTTTTTGGGTGTAATACAAAACTCGCAGACCCAAATTTTAACCTAAAAAATTCCCAACATAATTTTTCTGACTTTCTCCTTTTATGGGCAAGGCCTCTTTCCTCTGTCTCCTTTATACAAAAACAACCAAAAAAAAGTGGCAAGAGTTAATCTCTTTACAAATTATGTTTAAGAGGGTTATTTCTTTTCTCATGGAAAAAAAAACACTTAAGAGCTGAAGCGTGTCTGCAAGATTTTAATTTTTTTTTCATTTTACTGAGCTCAGCAGCTGCCAGAGGTAGAGCAGTAAAATTGTGTTTCTTACAGATGGTCAAAGCTGCTGTACGAACTGCAGGAGCTCCACAATTAAATGTTCTTACGCAAGCAAAAGTCCACGATGTAAACAAAGAAGAAAAATTACTCACAAGATGTTACTGAGCTATGCGCATACAGGTAAAACATAACAGACATGCTGCCAGCCAAGAGCTGAAACTGTAATACTGTTCATCAAAACAAATAAAATGCTACTGTTGTGTAAAATGTTCCAATCTATATTGTCG
>JABJVR010007869.1:0-11123 GCA_025773905.1 Chitala chitala | reverse complement strand
GGGACAAAAATGTACAACATGTCTTGGCGCTTTATCTCAGACCATGTTTCACAATGTAGACACAAAAAAACACAAAAGATTGTTAATTCTGTCTTAAAATATACTTTTATATATCGGGTGGTGCTTTTCTGCAAAATGTTGTACTGTTTCCCACATTTTGCACATCTCCCTAATCTCATTTGAACTATGATATGATATAAAAACATATCATACTTGAAATGAAAATGCTCCTCTTGCAAGACATCGCTCGTTAACCAAGTTAAACTTTATTAAAAAATTTTTTTGCTCGTCTTGCAAAGCACTCGTAAACCAAGTTACTCGCAATCCGAGGTTCCACTGTACTTGCTATACAACTAGCTACAGTGAGAACGTTGCTTGCATTGGCGTGTTCAACACACACTGCCAGTTTTAAATCGTCGATATTACTGTGCAGTTGGTTATGCCTGATAGAAACGTGCAGCCAGTCACAGAACTGGTCCCGCCGCTGTTGCTTGATTGACAGACAATGTCATTCTCCTGAAAAACGGCATTATAAAATAAATAGAAGACTGGGGAAAACAGCCTTTCAAAATAAAAGCCATATTTGGAAAACGGCATTTTGAAATAAAAAGTTGCTGAAATTTAAACGTAATCTCTGCACTAAACCTTTTTTAAAAAATTAGTTCGATTATTTTACAATTTCATGGTCATATTATGCGATTGTTTTTATTTATTGAAAGACTAAGTCATTTCATAATGTCTTATTGATTTATTTATTTTTGAACACTGGAGTTCCTTACTGTACACTGCTATTTTTGTCATCTTGCTGAAGATAAATTAACAGTACAAAGTGAATTGGAATGCGTTTGATATGCATCAGGTATGTATGGGCTTCTTCTATTTCTATAATTATTACCCTTCTGCTTTTGTCATTACTGTGATAATTATTAAGTTAAAAGAATGCTATGATTTCACATAATTGAGTTTTCACACCACGCCAGTAATCTAAGTCTCAGAAAATTGTATCCTGCTGTTCCACAATAGTTACTATTTATGCTTCCTAAGACTGAGCCATTGGAGCAGACATGGCTTTCAATATATTTATGTAATTTTCCTTTTCAATTTGACACTTTTATTATTGTTTTTAAGTAAAAATAGAAGAGTTTGTGTTCGTGTTAGCTGATTCGTCTGCATATTACGTAACTTTAATGTTGGGGGACGGTAATTTTTATAACTATCCAATATTGTAAGAGGATTACCTTAATTTCAGTTATCATCATTATCCTTCTGCTGCCACTATTGAAAGAGAGAGTAAGGATTAAAATTCCCAAATGTAAAAGGTGCTGTCTTTCACCTTCCTACCTGTGAGCACCTCCTTCATGTTATTTTTTTCCCATGACCATGCCTGTTTGACTGCGCAAGGCAGCAGCGGCTCCCGGGGCCTTCGCTTTCTGGCACAGGGAGAGAAAGGAAAGACACGGTGATGTACAAGAGGCTGGAAACAGAACAGGGAGCTGTGGAGAGAAAATTGTATGATTGGAGCCTGCGTGATGGAGCCAGGTGGACCGTATCAAAAGCCGTGGTGCTGCTTACTGTGTCGTTTTGTCTGGGAGAACTGGGTCCTGTGGTAATGGCATTTATCACTCTTCCTTTTAATCACTTGGCTCAGCATGTTTATGCAAATCCATTCAATTAGAGTTCTTGCTAGAATATTGCAAGTAATATCAAACGGCACATAAAACTACAACACACTTATCATGATGTTTTTTTTTTAGTGCTGGATAGAAGATCCCTGCTTATCATGAATTGTAACATCCAAAATTACAGATTGCCAAAAAATAATAAACAGCACAATTTAATCGAGTTTTGTATTCTCTCAGGTGGCATGGTGGTGTGGTGGTTAGTGCTGTTGCTGTGCACCTCCAGGCCTGGGGTTCAATTCCCCCCCTTGGGTCTGCGTGCCTGGAGTTTGCATGTTCTCCCTGTGCTTGGTGGGTTTTCTCTGGGTGCTCCAGCTTTCGTCCAAAGATATGTTGATTGGTGTGTCCAAATTGCCCATTGTGTGCGTGTCCTGTGGTGGGATGGTGTTCTTTGCTCTGTGTCTGTGCTCTAGGATGAGCTCCAGGCTTTCCCACAACCCTCACTGGGAATAAGCGGTTAAGATAATGAATGGATGTGTAGTATCCCTGACATACTCTGTCTGTCTCGCTGTTTTACGTGTTATTTCACATAATGGGATTTTGGCTTAATTATATTGAACTCCAATTTTTTAAACATCAAAACAAATTTTCAATGAACCAAAACTTCTCTGTATGAGGTGTGTGTTATTCAGGACACTACCATTTGGATTCTTGAATAAAGTTGTCGTGGTCTTTTTTAGACAGTTTAATGACTGTACTCTCTGTTCAAATTTGCTTCAATTATCTTTCTAACAATTGACACTTCATTGCTAAACTGAATAACACATTGCTAATTGTAAAACAAGGTAAAGAAAATGAGTAAAAACTAAACTGACATGCCCTAGTATGTCATGCCTCCTTGTGTCCACTTGATGTTGCCCTTTCCTCTTTCTTTGCTGCTTACCTCCTGCTTTTCCCCTTTTGCTAACTGAGTTAATTCTATCAGTGTCCACACCTGTTTCCCATTTCCATTTGGCCTCTATATATAATTACCTTTTATTTCACTCCCTTGCTGATTGTTGTTGGATATAATGGGTTTGATTTTCGCTGTTGCGGGTTTCCCCCCCTGCTGTGTTTCCCTAGTGTTACTTTGTTTGGACCTTAGACTTTGTTTCTAGCAAATTGTTACTAAAATAGTTGCAGTGTTGTTTAAAAACATAAAATGACATTGGAATCATTGTATTGTGTGTAGTCGTACTACGGACAATTATTTGACACGATAAATCACATTAACAGAATAGATTAGAATTATTGAATTTCACTGCATAATAGAGTGTACAATACAATGACATATGTTTTAGCTCTTGAGATGCTTAAAAAATGAGCAAAGAGAAAGTGTGCAGTATATCTAAACAGTTATAAACAGTATTAAACAGTGTTATACAGTATGTAGGTTTTCAGTTTTGTCACTGTTTGTGATTTAAGAATATGTTTATATTAATAGGCATGATCAGTTCTGTGGTAGTGACATTGATCAGAGAAAAATCAATTGGTGATCACAAAGTTTGTCTGTACAACTCAGAAAAGTGAAAAACTGTAGCAGGCAAAGTTGTGCAAATGATAAACAGGGTAAAAAAAAACTAGAGACAAATACAACCAGAATCCGTAATCCAAAAAAGTATAGCCGAACAGGGAAAGACAGCGTAATGAATCAGCAGGGTGACAAGTCAGAAAGAAGTAATCTGAGAAATGAAGTGTCAGGAAAGTGAAGCTGGAGATCAACACCTCAGAACAGGTGCAAAAATACAAATGCTAAGAGTAGCGTCAAAACAGCTACACCTTAGTGGAGTTCTGTGCCAGAGAGCCGCACAGTTTAATAGGGTGTGACTGAATGCTGTAACAAGGAGCAGCTGTTTAACATTCTGGTGATTGGGGTTTGGTCGGGCAGGGCGCTGTGCTGTGCTGTGCTGTGCTGTGCTGTGCTGTGCTGTGCTGTGGAGACAGAGCATCAGCACGTGTTTGGAGGATCATGACTGAGGATAGACAATGCGCTGCAGTTTCTGTGTCTCTAAGACGGCATGAAATGCACAAAAGCAGGTATGCATATTAGTATTACTGCAACGTTAACTGTACATGATTAAAGGTGGTTTATTTTACCAATGTATTACTGTTAAGCTCATGAACAGAACTGTGAGGTCTTGCATTAACCTGAAAACAAAATGAGGCACGACTGATGAACACCGTTATTGCCGGTGTAGGGTGAAGCGTATGGTGAAGGACAGGAATCCAGGCTGTGAATGAATGGAGTCCTGTTTAATGCACGGCAAACTGAGAAAAATGCACGTAAACTGCAAGCGCTCCCTGACGGGACTGTTGAATGCAGGCCTTTTTGTGGCAGTTTGCTTAAGCCCTGTCAGTGCCCAGGGTTTACCATAACAAAAGCGCTTTGTGAAGTATTCGCAGGCAACTTTGCAACTTGTCAAGGAGAATCTGCATGATGCATCTTAGTCTGTTGATCCATCGCTTCATGTAAACAGATAAATATAGACCCAATACCCTCTCCTTCGGGAATGGAGGAATGTTCCCTGTCAACATATCCTCTTGTCTGCCTCTCCTTGGCTTTCATTGCCGTTGCTGTAATTCATAACCATCCATGGTAAGTACATGTCTGACAGAACCTGACCCAGTCGGTGATCCAGTCCCAGAGGGAGTAACTTTTTTTTTTTTTTTTTTTCTGGCACCCCCCTGTAGTTTCATTTTCTCCAGTTGAGCTCTGTGCCAGTTCAGCTGCAAAGAGCCCCAATACAGCTCATCTGTCAACAGTGCTAAATATAGAACTGTCTGATTCCAGTGTGCCTGGTGTCTCTGCTGTGCTGCTTCCATTACCAAGGTTAATTACACTACAGTAGCAGATGCAGCATATCATTGTGACACCCTGACCACGGGAATGAGCGTAAGAATATCACAAATAACGTTTGGGCAAGTATAGAAAACATTACCGAAGGCAAGCTTAAATTAGTATCCCAGCGACCGACTGTTCCAACAAAAAAATCCAATAAAGCCTCTAATTGCTTCAGTTTTTTGGATTGAATATTGTATTGATCTTTTACGTTTCTCACACCAACCTGATATTTTTTTGATGACTACGAAGCTTGCTTTCTTGTTAGATGGCGAGAATGTCTGTAGAAATCTAATAAGTTAAATTAGCAGTTTCCAAGTCTGATTTTTGATTGTTGGTTTTAATGTACCAAGCAATGTCCCAGTTGTGAGCCTGGAGCTTAAATATTTCGCTCATTTTTTAAAGGACTGTTTGTTGCTTCAGTTGAGTCCGGTTTTATTCATCGTGCATTTTACTTTATGCTTGAAATTTTGATTACATTTTTAACCGGAGCACATGTAGTAAAGTTGCTTGTTTCTAGACAAATACTCAAAGGATTTCTGTCGTATCCACTGATGAGAGATCCAAACGTTTCAGAACTTTCTTTGGCTGATTTAGGGAAATTTTGCTTCATAAACATAAAGCTAAATATGCAAGTAAATGAATACAGAAATAAAGCTATCATGAAACGTTTGGTACATTTTATGGTACAGACGATCTACAACATCGTTAAAATGGTCTGGATGTTCCATAATGGCATAAAACCAATTTCTGCTCAGCAAAAATCAACGTTTATCACAATGTAGGATATATTTATTTTGTGGTACTACTTTATTCACCTGTGTTGAGTTTTCTGTACTTAAGTAGAGTGAAGTATATATTTATTATAAATAATTAGTCATTTAGCAGACACTTTTATCCAAAGCAACTTACAACATCTTGTATCAGTTATAACGAGCTAGCGCATAGTGTCTTGCTCAAGGACACACCAGGTGGCTGGGGTGGGCTTTGAATCAGGGGACTTCTGAATCGCAGCATGATGTTCTACCCATTGAGCCACCTGGCCAATTTTATTTGTTTGTTTATTTATTTATTTACTTTTGCATTAAGATGGGTGGTGTTTAGGGTAAGTGTTCCTCAGGGAGATGTCTGATGTGATTCTGCATGTGAAGACACTTCTCATAAATAGCCTATTTGCTCTCCTAGTTGCTGATGGATGAATATCAGTCAGGTTGGTGGACCGTAGCTTTCCATGTATTCACTGGCATGTATTTTTTCGGAGACAGAATGCACACAACTCCTGCTGGCCTCTGATAACACAACTAAAGGTCACCGATTGCCATATTATTTATTCAGCATGCAGTTTCCTTCTCTGCTGCCAGGACAAGGACTTTTATTCCCTGAGAGCTCAAGTATGAAACTGCCTATGCACAGCCCTTGTTCACCATCATGATGTGCAATTTGCAGTCTAATATCTGTATCATTACTCAAGCCGTGTCTTCGTTCCTTCAAACGAAAGGGCAAGGCACGGTCTTCCTGTAGTGCATTAGGCCAGCGGTGCATCCTGCAGAGCAGTAGGCCAGCGGTGCATCCTGCAGCGCAGTAGGCCGGCGGTGCATCCTGCAGCGCAGTAGGCCGGCGGTGCATCCTGTAGCGCAGTAGGCCAGCGGTGCTTTAGATTCTGTACCATCACAGGACAGAGGTATTTGGTACCTTTTTGAAATATTGACAGACCAGTGAGATAACAGTGACAACAGGATGTACACTAATTATAATCTCTGGATTACTGTTTACAGTTCTTTTTTTTTGTATAAAGATCCATGTGTGATCCTATAATTTTTTAGACGGGTGTAAAATCATCCCTGATGCTCTGTTAATGACACCTCATGCTGAGCTCACCTTGCATTCTGCCTAATGGTACTTTAAAGTTGTTTTCACTGCATGAACAAGACTGGCATATACCAGCATGTCTTCCAATAAGACGTGTTCTAAGCAATATCAACTGATGTGTGTCCTTATTCTTTACCATACAATTAAGGGATGTGACATTCAATTTGAGTACACAGTTGAGTAATTTTTAGTGTGTGTGTGTTAAAACATTACTAATGTGAGGGTCATGATGAGCACTAACAAGTATTTGATATGGGTTATATTTGTAATTTATATATATAACATTACACTACATAAGGAATTACAAAAAGTTATATTTGTAATTCCTTATGTAGTGTAATGTTATATATTGTGCTAAATACTAATTAACATTTTTAACTTGTAACTACTGGTCAATCTGTTTCAAATTTTGTTTCATGATCAAGTTATAAAGCCTAAATTGTCACTGTAGAATGTTGTCTAATTAACGACTAATTTGTATTTAATGAGAACAGAGACGTAAATGCATGGCTATTTTCTCCAAAGCATAAAACGAGGGTTTCATAGTCACAAAGTCAAATCAGGCAAATTATTCAAAAGACAAATCATCTTGGAAAACAAGCCTTCTGCTGAGCTTTTGTGTACAAACAACAACAACAAAACTACATTTGAAGTGAGCGGTAAAATGACTTTTCACAGTGACGTGTCTTATAGCAAACACAGGGAGTTGCCTATGCTGCCTTATTCTTCCCAATCAGTTGTGTGGAAGAAAGCCATTTGATTTGTTTTACTGCCTTACTGGGTGCCCCCCCCCCCCACCTTGGAAGCACTGCTCAGGAAGTCGCTTCACACATGTCGGGTGAAGAAAAACAAAACCAAACGAACAACAGCAGGGCAGTTATGTCTGCACCCTGCAATATTTGTCTTTACAGCATCATGGTTTATTACATAGAGCCAGTTGAAGTTTCCTTTTGTCTTAGTCAGTGCAGACCTGCTCTTCTCTGCAGAAGAAGGTAAGCCTGTGGGTAGTTGTTGTTATTAGAGCTGCTGCAAAATACTGCAGAATTCCTGTTTTTATGTCCTTAAATTAGCTGTAAAAGTTGTTAAATAATACTAGTTAAAATTGAGGTAAATTAAACAAAAGTAGTTACTGACTTGGTTGAGTTTTATATGCACCTCTTTTCCCGCCTGTAGAACAATAAACAGTGTCCATTTTTTTATACTATGCTATAAAGAAAGTGGCTTTCTGCCTTGGATCTCTGTTAAATTCAAATGGAAAATGGGTGAGAAAAGTGTTTTCATTCATCTGCATTGACATAGTATTGTGTGTTATTCACTGGTTGGAGAGGATGAGAGACGGCAGCTGAAGGCATTCACCCATGTCAGCATCATGAGATGTATGGAGAGTTTACTTCCTGCTGCAAGTACACAGTTGTGTGGGCAGCGTTCCCGGGATGTGAGTCAGACCCCTTGATAGCAGCGCTGCTGTGTGTTAATGCTGCAGGATAACTGGACATTGCTGCCAATCCCTCCACGAGGGCAGAGTATCCACTTGTGAGTGAGGCGTCTATCAGTAGGATAACATGCTTCTGTGCTACAAATGTCAAGGTATGGCTCTGGGAGAATGACAGGGAATTCAGCTTACAGTCACCAGATCAGAAACGACTGTCAGACGGTGAGATTGAATGAGCTACCCTGAGAGGAGCTTGCCTGGGCTAGCCTCCCTCAGACATGACTCTGACACTCTGAGTCCATGCCTGGATAAATCCAGGATGTTCTGGTCACACAATTAGGAAGGGGTCATTACTTCACTTAATTTATTTTTTTTTTTTACTGAGTTCATAGCAACAAATGGAAAGACGGGGAGGCAGTTTGAAGTGCTGAGACCTTCGACTGGTATACAGGACCCTGTCCTGTAGCCTGCATGCCCAGACAGGGTGCAGGAAGTAGGCCACTCCACATCTCATCTGTGTCCATTACACAGAGGGAGACCCAAATCTGGGAGAACAGAGTGCCTCATTGTTGGTGAAATCAGCCCCCTGTGGAGGAAAAGGTCCCAGACAGGGCAGGATGGGTGAGTGTTTATCTGACATCGTTGTGGCAGTCTTGTTAGTACGTCAGACTTCTCTCGCTTACTTCCTGGAAATCCTTATATTTATTCGTACACTTAACCACGATTATTTTTTTTTTATAGTTCATACATCAGCTTTTATTTCAGCAAATAAACTATTTCTTTCCACACAAAAAAATACACCCATTTAATTAAAAATTAGCAGTAACTTGTTGTTATTTATCTTTTTTTTGCCATTATTGAATGGTTGCCTTTTGAACTGGGAAAAAACCGAGTCTTGCTTTTAAAATTAGAAATGGATATCTTACTCGGGGCATGTCTCTCTCTGGAATAACTCATTTGAATATATAACCAGAATGCAAGTCTATTCTAACCTCATCATTTTAGGGTTAATTGAGTTGTGGAAAAAAGTACTATTAATCTTTGTACTGTTTCCTTTGCCTAAGTGAATAGTGAAGTGGTTTTTTGGCACTGTGCAGACTAACCAAGCTGCTGGAAATATGTAGGAATAAAAATGTGATTTTTTTTGTCATTTTGTGTTTTTATACATTTAAATGTGTAAATAGAATAACTTCATACACACCTGCACATATCTGTGGTATTGTATGGAAGTTCTGACTAGCAGCTCATTTCTTCAGAAATAGATATTTTTGTACTATTTCCCCCCCAAGGTAATTTGTTTTGTTGATTTTTGCCATCAGTGAAGCTGAAGTTTCAGTTGCACCACAGCTCATTCACACGGAGTCCGAAATAATAACGCAAAGATTATCTGGCAATTTGATGAGAATTACTAAAACAGGAAGAGAGGATAATGTAGGGGAAACACTTGCAGGAAAAACTGAGAAAGAACCACACTTTGGAAAACCAGTATATTTACAATTAATGTTTAGGAATGCGGGACAGCTTTAAAATTTGATATGCCATTTCAGCTTTTATATGGCAAGATTTTTATTCGTTTGTCTTGGTGGTTGTTGTGAATTACTGATCAGTTTTTATGCACTGATTTCTGTGAATATTGATTTCTGTGAATATAGCTTTGCGCACTCCTGGCATTCTCTCAGTCTGCCTCATGAGGTCGTTACATGGAATGGTTTTCCAAGAATCTGGAAGGAGTTCCCAGAGGTGTTGGGTACTTGTCGGCTGCTTTTCCATCACTCTCCAGTCCATCTTATCTCAAACCATCTCAACTGGATTTGATTGGGTGATTGTGGAGGGCAGGTCATCTGATGCAGCACTCCATCACTCTCCTTCTGTGACAAACAGCTCTTGCATAACCTAGAGGTTTCGGGTCATTGACCTGTTAGAAAACAAATGATGGTCCCACTAAGTGTAAACCAGATGGGCTGGCATTTCGCTGTAAAAAGCTGTGGTAGCCATGATAGTTAAATGTGCCCTCAATTTTGATTAAGTCACCAACAGTGTCACCAGCAGAGCACCCCCACACCATCACACCTCCTCCATGTTTCACAGTAGGATCCACACATTCAGGGACCATCTGTTCACCCTCTCTATGTCTAACAAAGACACTGCGGTTAGAACCAAAAATCTCAAATTTGGACTCATCAGACCGAAGGACAGTTTTCCACTGATCTAATGTCCAAGTCTCTTCTGCTTGTTGTTCTTCTGAAGTAATTGTTTCTTTGCCGCAATTCGAGCATGAAGGCCTGACTCACGCGGAACAGTGAATGTTGAAATATGTCTGCTACTTGAACTCCGAGAAGCATTTATGTGGGCTGTAATCCAAGGTGCTGTAAATCAGTGGTTTCTGAGCCAGGTAATTCTAATAACCTTATCCTCTGCAGCAGAGGTAACTCTTGGTCTTCTTTTCCTGGGATGGTCCTCATGAGACCCAGTTTCATCATAGCGTTTGATGGTTTTGGCGACTGCACTTGGGGATACATTCAAAATTCTTGCGATTTGTTGGACTGACTGACCTTCATTTCTTAAAGTAATGACCAACTGTCTTTTCTCTTTACCTATCTGAGTGTTTCTTGCCATCATATGGATTGGTACAGTAGTTATAGCACTAATAGGGCCGTTGATTCTGTACCCACCATTCCTCTGCACGGGACAACTGATGGTCTATAGCACATTAAGAAGGCAAGGAATGTCACAAATTAACTCTTGACAAGGCACACCTGTCAATTGAAAACCATGCCAGGTGACAACCTCGTGAATCTGATGAGCAAATGCCATGGTTATGCCAAACTCATTAAGCCTAAATGTACTTTGGCAAATATAAAATATAAAACATTTAACACTTTTTTGTTTACTACATAATTCCATATGTGTTCTTTCATATTTTGGATGGCTTCAGTATTAATGTACAATGTTGAAAATTATAAAAATAAAGAAAAACGACTGAAGGAGAAGGTGTGTCCAAACTTTTGACTGGTAGTACATATAAATCAGGGAGACAAGGGCATGCAACTGCGGCTTCTGTTGCCAACATTAGCTAAAGTCCATTAGTATCACAGCAGATAAGGAGGGCCTGATCAAGGCGTGTTTGTGGAAGCACTGACAGTATACTCGTGATTTACCATTGCGCATTTACAAACACCTCCTCTTGCAGTTTCTAGACATCTGCTTGCAGGAATGCTATGGACTGTCAGTTTCAAACTGTCAGTTTGAGTTTACACACACACACACACACACACACACACACACACACACACACACACACACACACACACACACACACACACAC
>JABJVR010007868.1:0-11123 GCA_025773905.1 Chitala chitala | reverse complement strand
ATGCAAATGATCAAGACGAATGAAGAAATGTAATGATGTAATTGATATGTAATTAAATTAATTACCTATTAAATTGAGTGAATTGGCTGAAAGAAAAACCTGCACCCACTGCGGCCCTCCAGGACCATGATTGCTCACCCCTGCAGTACACAGTTCACACACCACTACACTAGCTTGTTTACATATGCACTTTATTTAATTTCAGATGTAATTGTTCTGAAATGACAATTAAGGCCATGTTTTTAACCTCATGATCCGTAAATATAACAAACTATAATAAAATCACAGTAAGCAAATTGTAGAAGAATATTTTCAGATTGTCAGTTTCCATATGTTGAATTTTCAGTACAGAAGTAACATCTGGTAAATAAACTCATTCGGCACAACTCAGTTGCAAAGTTTTATTAGAATAGAGTCACGTCAAGGTTTAAAACACAGTGTGAAATTACCCTGTTGGAAAATACTCTGGGTATTTCAATGAGTCTGCATTTTAAACAACTGTAGTTTACAAATCAGGGTAATCAATACTACTATTAAAAATGCCAAGGTTCTCAATCCAGGACCTGAGTAAACATGGATACAAGATATTGTACAAAACCTCATGCTGGTCCTACAATTTTTGGCATCCTGTTCTTTAACGTCACCCACTACACGTTCAAAATAAAATATCATTGTGACAGTTACCTAATTGGACAGTTAAAAAAAATAGGCAACATTAACATTTGTCTTACGCAGTTAGAAATCTGCATGTTTTCAGTAACAGGACTGTAATACAGAAGATGCTGGAAAGCACAGGTGTGACCTGGGCTACAAGGGTGAGGACCAGAGTCTTCCTCTTTTCAGGATGTTGGCTGAAGGAATGGGTACCCTCTCAGAGGTTACTACAGCAGGGCTTCCGCTCCTCCTTTGCTGGAGTCATGAAGGCATTTGGGTTGGACAGGGACACAGCACTAATGGAGCCACGCGTAACCTCTTTGCTAGCCACCTTCTTGTGGATGGCTGAGGGAACAAAGATGGTCATTACTAGGACTGGCCAGCTCTGGATATACCTTCTTACTGATCTATGATCACCACATTGTACTTTGGTATTTAAATTTTGAGATTATTATAGTTATCTGAAGTGTAATTTCATAATTATGTACACGCTAATGTGGTAGCAAACCGTATCCCAAAGAAAGGCCAGCGTTGAATGTTGTTTCTGTAATCTATGTCTGTTTATGTAATTTTCTGTTGCTTATGCTCTACTTGTGTGACAGTTGCCAGTTTTAATCGGGTGTACTGTGATATTAGGACAGCACTTATTGTTAGCAGATTCTCTAATACTGATTGACCTCGTTTGTGACATGCATGTGTACTATTATCCTTGTAAGTCGCTTTGGAAAAAGGTGTCTGCTAAATAAATAAAATGTAATGTAATGTAAATGTTTAAAGGATTACGGATTTTAAGGCTATGGGTGTTAAAGTAAACCGTGGCCGGTACTCTTGATGAAATTTAACTAAGAGACCACATACCCAGCCTTGTTTGCCACCCAGACCTTTCTCTAGTTCACAGTGGCGCTTTAGTGGCTGAATATCCATATTTATTTTATAGACACTGAAATATAACGGGTTTATTGCGACCTTCTCTAGCAGGTTTTGATTTGGTTTCTATGACAACTGCTATCACTTCCTTTTCAGTCAAGGTACTGTGGCATTCAGTCAGGTGTTTCCAGTGCCCGATGGTACCAGAACACTGCTGTTTACACCTAATCCAGGAACTGGATAAATAGCATGTGATAGACAGATGTGTGTGACATGTATGGGTAGTCAACAAAAACTGTATCTAAAGGAACTGTATTTTCTCTTAGGTTTGCACTCTATGTTGAGTAAGCTTGCCTCACTCAATGACCATTAACCACGAGCAGGAATATCTGTACTGCTTCCAGTGGCCCGTCTCTACTGGACTGTATTTTACAAGCATTTTGTACACATCTGTAGATCTTAAAAAACAGATACTAATATAATGAAGATGTTTGATAATGTGGAACTGAAATACAAAAATTTAAAAATACAAAAATACTTTTGCATATTGCATGTATAATATTTTCTTAAAATCCTAAGCAGTTAAAATACAAAGATATAACCAGAAAGTCAAATTTCATAGAGAGGAAAAAGACTGAAACTGAAATTACCTTCAAGGACATCATGGAAAGCAGATTCAACATTTGTAGACTCCAACGCTGAGGTCTCCATGAACAATAAGCTATTCTTCTCTGAAAGAAAACAAAGGAGGTATTTTTGGGTGTCCTTTGATGACCGATGCAGTTCAATAAACCTGGTGACATAGTCCCATAGTGGCAAGGGCAGCAGACACAATATTGTAAAATTTCTTTTGTGTTGCCCTGCTCTGTAAATGACTGGCCAAATTGAATTGAATTGAATTGAATTGAATTGACTGAAAAAGGTTAGTGGAAGGCATTGTCAAAATATGAAACATTTATGACATGAAAATCAATACTGGTGATTGCTGTTAGTACTTATTCAAAAACACAAAGGCCAAGAACCAGTTTAAACAAGAAAAAAATGATTTTTGCGTATTACAATATGGCTCCTAACACTGTAGTTTCAAAGCAGGTCTTATGTTCATTCACAACAGCACTGTATAAAATATGCCCATTAAAACCCCAAAGCTAGCATGAAGAAACTTATTTGCAATTCCTCATTTGCATATGACTTGAGAGGGCGTGTCCCTGAAATGATGTCACTTCCAGCACACTCAAAACCAAGGCAGAGGCCACTGACCCACTGGGTTTGCTCAAAGCACATAACAGCGGGAAAGTAATCTGGCGACAATGCTAATGTCGCGACGATTAACTTTATCGGCCTACACGGCAGGAGCTAATGTGAACACTTGAAGCAGACACCTGCAAAGTCCTTTGCCTCCTCTTTGGGCACCGTTCTCTGGGACTCCAAGTCAGTCTTGTTGCCCACTAGCATGACGACGATGTGGGGGTCGGCGTGGTCGTACAGTTCCTTCAGCCAGCGCTCCACGCTCTCGTACGTCTGGGGCTTTGAGATGTCATAAACAAGCAGCGCCCCTACTGCCCCTCGGTAGTAACTACAAGGTAAAACACGCATACAACGTCACAGCACCTTTACCATTTACATCTGAGCTTTATAGCATGAGTTAGTTCAGTTATACCTCCCAAAGTTATTAGAACACATTAAAACCCACTATGTCCAACCCCAAACATTTGAAATTTTAAAATATTTATAATTTAACTTAAAATGACATTTGATCTGCCAAGTGGCGTTCTTCTGTGACAGTGTTAGGCGTCTCAGCACTCAGACTGCCGTTACTCTGTGCTGTTAATGTAACTGCGTGTTGGACAGGTGTGACACAGTCGTCTGCCACTGTGCCGTATTCTTATCCATGAACGCTGGGGACCCAAAGGAGTCCCCTGGTAGCGCCGGGTGTGTCGGTCCAGGGTACGCACGCAGAGGTGATGGCCCGGTAACGCTCCAGGCCCGCCGTGTCCCAGATCTGGGCCTTGACCGTGAGCGAGCCCAGCTGCATCGTGCGCGTGCTGAACTCCACCCCGATGGTCGTGCGGCTGTCGTGGTTGAACTCGTTCTTGGTGAAGCGCGAGAGCAGGTTGCTCTTGCCGACGCCAGACTCCCCGATTAACACCACTGAAGGGCACAAAGGAAAAGCGATTGTAAACATGAGCCCAACATGCAACAAATACAATAGAAGGAACAGTCAACTGCTATGTGCAAAGAATTTCGTGTCAGGGGAGTCACTCTTCGTGAATATGAATATTTCCAGTAAGTTCTGCATGGTTTGTGACCATAGTGACAACAGGCTTTCACCAGTTTGAGAAACAAAACAAAGTCTCCAACCTCTATCAACGTCCTTCACTGTGCAGAAACAATTAGTTACAGGACTGTCCGTAGCAGTTAAACGATAACCAACACAACTCCAGTGAATAACATACCAAAGTAACAAAACGTCCGTTTTATTTGCCCTGCCCCCCACCCAAACCGGTCAGATGTAAGGATCCGCTAACAGATCCACTAACAGATCACTTACTCTTACGTTACACCCTCATCCACTGTGACACATGCACTTTTTTTACCCATAAACTTCAGAGCTCTTCAGACGTTACAGGCTAGGCTGCAGTAGGACCCACAACGCAATTTCAACGTTCCTGCATTTGAAATATAACATCCTGAAACATCGGTGCTGTTTTAAAATGGTGGTTAACCATGACTAAACAGCAAATTGGGAAACATAAAGTGATGCAATGATAAAAAAATGACCTGACAGACAAAGACAACCCAAAGTGGTATTAGACGTTAAAGTGAATAGATCCCAACCCAGCTACGCCCTAGGTGGTTCTAATGAGTTACTCTACCTTAATAAATGCAGTCTGCAATAGAACAGACGTACTTAGTCTGGGAGGCACGATGTCTCATGCAAACTCCAGCCAAAGGTGCTATGAGGCAACTTGTGAAAGGCACTATATAAAAATAGATTAAAATGAGCCAAATTGAAATTAATTTGAAGATGAGAGACACAACAGAATATTGAATGTGTGACCAACGTTTCATGGTAGCAGGTTTTCCTCTAAGTTGTTTACTTGATCACAATTTTGGAAAATTAGTGTATCAGATTTTGTGTGTGTGTGTGTGTGTTTTATTATCACAGTTTTCAGCTGAGAACAACACTTGAATGCTGGTAGTAAAATTATTGTATTACTGTAGTACTTTACCCAAAATTTATGTTATTTTGACACATCATTTGCTAAGCTGTAAAATTATATTGAAATCATCTGGTCCACGGTCTGGACCTGAATGACAGCCCCCAGTGCTCTTTCAACATGGAATTTCCCTAGACACACCTAAACCGGACGTTGCAAGACCTGACAGAATAGAGTCAAACTCACGGACTGAGCTCTTTCACAGAGCAACACAAAGCAGTTTCACAATCTCGCAGACGCCATACCCTTTCTGGTTTCTTCAGCCCTGCCTCACCCCTTTGAGCCTCATTTAACCCCCCCTCGACTTCTGAAGTGGGAGGACAGGAACGCGACTGACATCATCGAACTTTTAACAAACATCTTCTGTTTTCATTTTTTTTCTCTCCTGTTCAGGAGTTCACAAAAGTATATAGGTGTGTTTCACACTGCTATAAATTTGACCAGTATGTTTTCTTGAAATAGCCTGCTTATCTAACTGCTTTGCTTCTTAATAGAATCAAATGTACCAGATAGAATTATTGTTACAAAAATGCTGACAGTACAATAACTCTTTGTCTGTTATGACCAAAAGACCTTTACATTCCTAATATTAACACTGTGCCCAGAGGTGTTACATCATTTCCTTCTAAAAGCACATTTGCATAACAAACCACTCATATAATAAATAACACAAACATCTTGTAGTTTTGCTGCTGGGCTAAGGTATCGTCTCCTAATTAAGAATACAAGTAAAAACTTGCATGATACCAGATTTTACCTAAATAACTTTTAATGCTTCCCAAAAGCTTATGAATAACATTACATCCACCCTAAAGTACTTCATTTCACACTTTCTATGAAAATGAACATAGGAGAAACACATATCATTTCTAGAATAATCTATTCCTGTTGGGAGGAGAATTACTCTGCAGTTTAAAGCATTGACCAAAATCTGCCTTTCCTCTGGAACTGGGACAAAGAGCCGCTGACATGCTGCGTTATTCTTTTAAAAGTTGGTAACAGATCACCAACTTTTGCTTTACCTTCCCCTGTGTTTATGTCGCACAAACCTTTCACAGGTTTTCACACTGTCTATTAGGCAGCCGTGAAGACATTTTAATTTCGGTGTTCACCCAGTACGTCTCTATTCTTTGCACTGTGCTTGGAGTCTGACTTTGTAATAAGTCTGAGCTTTTCCAATACAAGTGCATCGTATGGAGTGGTCTGCCGCTGCTCCTTAGAGTACAGGTTGTTGTACAGGAAGACTTGCAGAGCATCTGCAGGACAGGTCGCAGTTGTTGTAGACTTGCAGAGCATCTGCAGGACAGGTCACAGTTGTTGTAGACTTGCAGTGTATCTGCAGGACAGGTCGCAGTTCAGCTTACTCTGATGTAACTTCAATGGGAGATGCGAATGCCTTTCTCCCTTACTGTGGTTAGGTGCTTAGTGAGTGTTGTAATGGTGGAGCAGCTGGTCCGTTGTCCAGTGAAGAGTGCTAAGGTTTAGAGGTGCAGCAGAGAGTGATCAAGCGTGGACCACATTCAGAATCAGACCACCGCCTCAGCCATGAATTCCTGCAGCCCCTTTCTGAATCAGCTGCGTTACTGCATGACCTGAAATGCATTTATCACTGTACACCTAACACAGTGGTAGAGGGCTGGAGACTTCAGAACAGAAACTGTGTGTTCAGGTACCAGTTCAGGTACAGGCAGTCCAGCACATGAAACAATGGTGTCTGTCACATTGCACTGGGGTTCAGAGCTTTTGAGGGCTAAACGACAGTATAACAAACGATAAACTGAAAAAAATGGCACACAGTCAAACATTTTTCCATTTTATTCCAGTATAAATAATGTGAAAAGGAAAGAAGCAACCAGTTACCAAAATATTACATTTTCACTGAGCTAACAGTAGTTACACAGACTCTACAAAATACAAAGCGAAAGTCGTCATCTCTGTAACATTACTGCAGGGTCAATTTATGTCACACTAACTGCTGTTTAGTTGTTTGCTGGAGTGAGGTCACATGCCCTAACTTCCTGATTCACAAACAAGTGGGTCACACAGGTGTGATCCCTGGCAAAGAGCGACTCACTGAATGCTGAACGTCCACCACCCTCTCCTGTACGCTGTCCTAGCACACCTTAATCTTGGCGTGACTTGGACACGACTGGCTTCAGTTCAATCAGAAGGTAACAAATACCCACAAGGACCCATGTCAGAGCTGCCCCAAAGGTCTGGAGCAGGAACATTAAAGCCCAGTTACTTCATTCATCACAGGACCCGTTTTATCTCAGTAAGCCATTAAACATCAACTCACCCTTGAAGACAAAGTTATAAGCTTCGTCTGAACCCATGTTGAGCCCATTCAGCGTTTCCTCCTTGTGCTGGGTTTCCTCTGGGTGCAGCCGCCTTCAGAGCACAGTGTGAGAACAACTGGGAAAAAAACAGACCCTTTTGGAACCTCCAGCCGCCCTGCAACCTGCCTGCTGTGCTGAGAGAAACAAGGCTGATCCTGCCTGCCCTTCCCACCGCTTGCTGGAAGCTCAGCTTGTTTGTACAAGGAACTTGTCGCTAGGTTCTGCAGTTCAGATGACTAGCTTGGTGTGGGAAGGGAGGGGGGGGGGGGGGGAGTTGGGTGGATCAGAAAACCAAGGGCAGGTGGAACAGGTAAAACCACCACACATACACAGCCTATACAGACAAGCGTCTCCTCCCACTTCAGCAGTTATCCTGTCCCTTGGAGCTGAGACTTCGGGGAGCCAATCAGCTCAGTTCCCAGGAGAAAAGCCCACCCACCTCTTCAGTCACCTACCCAGCTAACTTGCACTTGGCCAGTTTTTCAATGACAATGTGCGCATGTTAAAATGGAGCTTAGTTCCTCTTCTGTCCTTCCCAGAACACAACTTCTCGCTCACCAGTCACCAACTAGAGAAGGGATGACTGCTGCCAACACAGAGGCTGCCCTATGAAAATTAAAATAAGAGGAACACACTGCACCTAGGTTCTGTTTCATTAAATATTGTCTAAAGAAGTAGAACTTTCATTCTGCAGGGTTAAGGGTACCCATAATGCACAGCATTTATTTTCACATCATAAACAAGTTTTGAGTTTCTCAGAGAAAGTGTTTACCTTGACAAATAACCGATATCCATTCACTATTTAAGAAAAACGTCGAAGTATAAGATTTACTTCAGAAGTTGGGGGCAGCAAAGTACTGCAATGTTTTCTCACACAGAACCATATTACAGTCGTGCTTGTATTAAACGACACGGTAGATTAAACAAAAGTAATGCTGACGTTTCTTATTAGGTTGTAACAACCTGGATGAATTATTTTTAAGATTTCATACTTTAACAATAAAGTGTTTTCATGATGTTGGTAGACTAAAAGCAAATGTGGTTTACATTGACCTGTTCCTTTTAATCGGTTTGGAAGAAAATTTTGATTTGACAACTGTTTAGACATTTAGAAAACGATTAGTGTCGGCGTAACAGTATTTAGGTTGTACTGATAGCTTAACCGGTTATATCAGTATAAAATAAAAGGGAACTGTTAGGTTACGTGTAAAGTGTTAATTCACTCAATAAAAGTGTTTTAAAATTAATGGGAAATAAAAGAGAATTGTACTACATTTGTGAGGGTGTAATGCAAATATTACGTTTACATTAACGTGGCCTGTTCGTCACCGTTACGTCGGGTATACAGGTGAGACGGAGACCGGCTGCCAATCAAGCAGCTCATCAAAGGGAAAGAGCGAAGTCGCGCGACACTTGGAACGTATCTGTTACTGTTCGCTGATGTAACACCCGTTTATAAAGGCTTTCATAACAGTCATTACAAAAAACGAAACCAGGGGTGGGCGACTTTTTTTAAATGTACCTACCTGTTCCTTTTTAAAAGTTAAAATGACCACACCATGCAAAATTGAACTAAAATTACCTTAAGCAAAACGAAGTGACCATCATATTTCCAAATTTACAGTTAGAGACAAAGTTTAATAAACTTCATTGTTCCACTTAATGACAGATGATATAGACGCCGAAAAGTCTGTAAATGATATAGTCAAATGTTCAGTACATATGTGTGAACAAGTACCTATAACGGACTACTAGCAGCTGGAAATTTAAGTGTTTTGATCAGTAAAGCAGACAATTTCTAAAAATAAAGTACATATCTAAACATTTAGTTGGAAGCGTAGACTTTAATATTTAACCAATGAACGACAAAACAGATGCAAATATTCAAAATGTAAGGTCAACTAAAAGCCAAGAGAAAAGTAAATAAAATTATCAAGTGTCCTGTCGGCCTTGAAACAAAATTTCACATATAAACTTGAACAGCCGTACCAGACACCATCTACTGGAATTTATATGTACGGCAGTTTCCCATTTTCTTGGTTCATGTTTTCATACAACTTTCATAGACTTTTATTCAGAACAGTAACGCATAGTAATAACGTAGTGTATCACTGCAAATAATTGAAATACTAATTGCGACGTTTTCGCCCATCCCCGCTAATGGCACCTCCAGGTTTTTCTTGAGGTAGTGGGTTTTCCACATTACAGCACCAGATGGGTAGGCCTGCTGGAGAGCATTCACATGCCAGTTACCCACTGCTCTCATGAAATCACTCTGAATGCTACAGGATCACGGGCGTTGTCTTCCAAGCGTCTGACAAAACACGTTTCTTCAGTTAAATGTTTATTTTTCAAGGATGTTACTACTGATAGAACAAAGAACCTTTGATCGGACAGGATGGCACAGGCACTACAAAATGTCGGTACCTTGGCAGCTGAAAACTCGGTTCAACTAATATGCTGAACACATTTCACTGTCTGGGACACATGTTTCAAAGTAGTCCTCTAGCTCATCGTTAGTAACGCCAATTTTGAGTTCAATACACCCCATTCACGAAACTCGTTTGCAAAAACCACAGCAACACGTCTGTAGGGAAGAGTTAATCATTAATCATTCACCACATCCCGAACCTC
Source organism: Chitala chitala (assembly GCA_025773905.1). NCBI lineage: Eukaryota > Metazoa > Chordata > Actinopteri > Osteoglossiformes > Notopteridae > Chitala > Chitala chitala. The sequence continues at coordinate 1,408 of JABJVR010007868.1, read as the reverse complement.
TCACTAAACACAGGGAACTGTATATATACCAAGCCACGCTAAATGTAACGTCAGTAACACGGTTCGACATGAATTTCCCCTTATGTATTTAATGGTAGTTGCACCAGCTACATCTGCTGTAACACAGATGAACTGCAAATAAAATTGCAAAGCTGAATGTGACAAGAGCTCATGTCCTTGTATCATTATCAAAGCAAAGTCATGAAGCTGTAGGAGAAAGGGTCAGACTCATCATAGAGCACGTGTTGACCAACCGTATTTATTTTCAATACAGTACTGTTAAGAGTTAGTTTCAACATATTCAGTTGGAAGATGATTGAAACCCTTAAGAGAACAGAAGCCTAGCTTTTAAGCTGTTACCAAGGTTACCACAACTACAAGGCTGAGATTTGATGAGCAACCTAGAATTTAAGGTATGGCGCCACCATACAAAATGTAAAGCCTTTTTGTTTCAATCTTTCGAAAGGTTAAATGAGATACACAACAGGTCATTTCCAGGCACTACAAGCACCTCAAATAAAACTACATAGTGAGCCTTTTAAAACAAAAAAAGACAAGGGGAAAAGAATCTGTTGTCAGCCAACCACCTTCAGCTTTAAAACCAAACTTTTATTCATGTTTATGACATCACCCCCAACCTTCCCTTAACCAAGCAAGATTCTCTCACGCCATTAAACATGCATTCTGCAATTAAACCACCTGCAAATTCTGAATGCCCTGTGTCACCTTCTGCTGATGAGCTCCATTTCATGTCCAAAATGGTGACAGCAAAGTTTTGAGGGTGAGCTCACCAGAACAGGAAGGCCTTGCAGTAGCTAACTGATGCTTGCAGCTGTTCTGTCCATGCCGCACTGGGAATGCCACAGGCCCTGAAGGAGGACTGACTGACAATTTATGTCTGCTAAGGAAGCAAACCGAATCTTTTTAAATGCTTGCAATAAATAATGAGGTGTTTGGGAGGCATGAAATAGATGGAAGGGCAAAAACAAAAAATGGGACAGACCAACGTGCACAATTAGTGCCACCCATTAATCTACAGCCAATAGATTCTGATTTTCTGTCCTACATATTAGATGTCCTGCCCACCTATGTATACTTACCCAATCACTGCCCACCAGGATAAAAGGCTACACAAAAAAAAAAAAAAAAAAATTGGTCACGGTGAGAATAAACCAGCAAATCTGAAGTCCTTGTCATGTCTTAGGATGCTGTGTTGCATGTTGTAATTGGAACTGACACTGGCAGTGGAGAAGAACTAAAGTGGCAAACCAGCCCCCGATATGTGTGGGCGTGGCAAACATGCCCCGCCCCCCCAAAGATATCACCCAAACCAATGAGGGGAGAGAGACAAAGTGTGGTTAGTCAATTAAAGGGCACTGCCAAATCTCGCATGACAGAGGCTGGATGC
>JABJVR010007867.1:0-11124 GCA_025773905.1 Chitala chitala | reverse complement strand
ATATAAAAAGAATGACCTGGTTGTACAGGGAACAAGAAAGACAGTTCAGCACTTTATTGACTGCAGGAAGAGTACAAACACTGTATTAGTTTTATTGATGTGTTAAATGGTGCTAATGGTAAGATTTGCAGGTTATTCCTGAGTAGCAAAAGTGGCAGAGATTTCGGTCCATTATCGCTGACTTTACCTTTGAGATAAAAGCGCACCTCAGAGACTGCCAGCCTTTCATTGTCAGCTGCTGCACTTGTGTCCCCAAATTAAGGTGTTTCTCTTGGCTTGTCCGCAGCTCAGACTGATGAGGAATTGGCGAACCAGCATGTAACGCTGTCTCTCCCAGAGCCTAAACCTCGATTGTCTTCACTAATGTATTCTGTGTTGCTGAAGATAACTGAGAATTGGAAGACTCAGGTTTGTGTACCGGTACACCGTGCTGAGGAGCCCTGTCTTTGTGTTTCTGGAAATCGATTAGTCTTGCAGTGAAGTGCGCAGAATCTTTTTTCCAACAAGGTGTATAGATTGGACCTTGCCTACTAGATGGATTTTAGTGCTGAATGGGAACTCCCTGTAGAGCGTGTCTTTGGTTTTTTTTTCAGAGGCAAAGGTGTTGCACGTGCCTACACACACACACACACACACACACACACACACACACACACACACACACACACACACACACACATATACACACACCTTCTATTTCCTGCATTGCTGGTTCACACCTTCTCTTTTCACCTCCATTCTTCACCTTTCTTTTTTTCGGATGTTTGTTGTGCGTTGTGTGTGTGTGAATGTGTGTATCTCCCTCATGTGCATCTGCGGGTGAGCTCGCGTGTGACGACCTGCAGGGTCGAGGCCTCAGATCTGCCCAGTAATTACAGTCTAAGATTAATGGTCACCACTGTTCTACAGGGACCAGCCCAAAATACCCTTCCTGCTTCTGGTAAGCCCAGAGGGGCCTGTGGTGCGGTCCAGCCCAAATGGTGCCAGGTGTCCTGAATGCTTTGAACGAGGCGTAGAACCGGCACCACTCCATGGAGTCGCTGCAGGAACGAGGCATGTTTCGCACGGGCTCACGCCTTCCCATCGTAATAAAAATGTTAGCATGGCGACAGACGCTGATGTGTCAGCCAGATGGGCTCTACACCAGAATGCCAGGCAGGGTCCAGCACAGCTCCTGAACAATGCAGCGCGGATGTGTTTTACACATGCTCATTACATTTATGGATGTTAATTCATTTTTTTTCTCTCTCTCTCTATGAACGGGGCGTGAATTCAGAGAGGAGCTGTGCCTTTCCAGGCATAGCTGGACAGATGATTATGTGAACTGGCTCCCATCCGGAGTGCTGGTGGTCCATGCTTTGGGTTAAATAATGCCGTAGTGGTTAGCTCATTCCCAGTGGAACACATAGCAGCGTATGGTGCCTGTACAGCGTGTTGAGCCCTGCAGGTCAGTGGCTCTCACAGCGCAGGTGGACTAAGTGTGTGAGCTGTGGATGAATGTGTTTGAATTTCAAGCCTTTGAACCTCGTAAGAAGGGGAGGTTGGTTGGGATGTGAGAGGCGAGGGTGTTGGGGAAGAGATTGGGGGGGGGGGGGTGGTGGTGTTCCTTGGGAGATAAGGAGACTGATGGGGTATCAGTGACATACAGGTTAGATGGATTAGGCAGTAGCACCTGATCCCATCTTTCTCCCACATCCGTCACTTCGCCCGCGTTTCCTTGCATCTGTGGATTGACCCAAATGTCTGGGGGCATTTTCCCAAAGCGGGAATGCACACGTCTAATTTTCACAGCGCAATTCCTGCTCACGTTGTGGGGGTTAAGTGTTCCTGTCTCAGGTGTGGAACTCCAGTCCCCCCGGGGACACACCCCTGCCCCCACTTGGGCTAAATGTGGTCGGCGACAGCTGCAGCGGACGCCATACCACGTCCTGTTAGGCAACTGGAGTCAGAGGAATGACACCCAGTTTGACCCCCCCCCCCACTTTACTACCAGCAGTCTCATTCAGGGGAGCGAAACAAAGCTGGCATCATGTCACCCGCCCCCCCAACTTCTCCTCCAGCCACAAAGGCAATTGGACACGCTACACGGTCCGTCACGTGCCCTGAGCCTTGTCCTGACCCCCTCTTTCTGTACACTTTGCAAGCAAATGGAGGTGCTGCTGCTACCTTAATTCCCAGTTCATCTCTTTCAGCTTGGAAAGCTCGGAAAGCTATCTATATGGTAATCGTCAGCGGTTCTCCGGATCATGAGTGGCATCCGTCATCCAGTCATTAAAAACGCTTCTACCTCTTACTTTCAGGTTGGGGGTGTGCTCTCTAAACAATATTTGGATTAACGTAATAAGCTTCAGGTGCTCCTCTTACATAAAATTACTCTGAAGACTGTCATATAATAAGACCTCAGACACAGAGAAAGACGTGGTAATTAAACATTAAATCGGTACTTTTGTTTCTCGTGAAAACACGGCAGAATCTTCTAGTTGGAATTTTCTTGTCCACTTGCACGCTCTTACTATGTGAAGTGCGAGGTCAAACGATCTTTCCGAAATACATGACCTTAGCACTTTTTATCTTTAATTGAGTTTGCTTTCATGTTTAAAACTCGCACCCTTCTGGATAATTCATGCTGTATGCACACTTAAGTCTATGGAAAATATTACAAAGCCATGATAAATACATTTTTCTCCATCCGATCGTACGCACAGGTATTGCCGTGCGCAGAATTTAATTTCAGTGTTTGTTGCATAATTTAATTTCCACTTATTATTCAGGGGTTTCCAAACACTGAAACAGCCTTGCGGAAAACAGATAGACTGGAAATTGGCCCAGCAATTAGAGGCACCTCTTTTGAAAGGCTGAAATTCACCCCCTGCCCCCCCACCCCAAAGCGTCTACCATATTCCTCTCTGTCCTCAGCATACAGACACAGCAGACATGGTAACGGCTTTTATTGCACTGTGCCTGAATTGTGTTGTTTGTGAACTGGACTTAAGCCAATGCAAGCTTGGCCTTTTTTTTAGCCTGGCTGACATGGGTCTGTGGTGCAGCAGGCCCTGTTTGTGGACCAGCATTGCAGGGACCAACGCTGACGTAGTCTTTTGGACCTCTAAGAGTTTTCTTGACTTAGGGGTACCCACAAGTTTCTTCCCCCCTGCTGGTGGTCATTGAAAGGGTGACTGCTGGGTTGCTATGGTTCTCAGTAACATTAGTCATGTGGTCCACAGGTTGGCTGGGCAGCGATGGGCTTCTTCCAGGCCCGTTTGACTGACAGCACTATTAATTGTCCAGTACGTTCTTGGCAGTCTGCTAGGGCTCCTGGGAAAAACTGCAGGAATCTTGAGCCTTGGCTCTGAGGTGGAGTCCCCAAATCGAACGCAGTGTCAGGTGACTAGCCCTTTGGAAGGTCAGGCTTGTCCTAGATGGAACATTTTCACATCATTGTTTACACGTAGTGAAGCATGCAGGGTATTGGGTTTACTAGTTATGGGCCACACAACAACTTTCAGGCTTGACACAAGTCACAGTTTTAAGTGGCCAAAGTATCTATTCTTAGTTAGATATGCTCACCCCGGTCAAGGTGTGCAGTGTTTATCAGACATTATTTGCATTAGCGTTGCCAGGCACAGAGCACTGATGAAGTCATTGTTAGCGGCTGTGCCTTCCACACAGTATTGCGGGACTGATTATCATATCCAAGCAATTAAACACCTTTAACCTTGGCAGATGGTCGAGCGAATTAATGAGCACATGGGCGAGGATGAATTTCCCGTTCGAAAGGTTAGGCATGAGCCGCATGCTCCCCGAAAGTCACGGCGGCCTTAAAAACGCAGACGAGTCGTAAATCGCAGCCACTCCGAGGATCTGTGAAAGTGCGCCCGAGGCTTCTCCCAGGAGCCGCTGGGAAGTCGCTCATCTCGTAATTTGCGTCAGTGTCTTTTTTAATTAAGAGCCTACGCGCAGCGTGGATACGACGATGGGCCAGAATGCGAGGCGCAGTGTCGTTTTGTGCACACGGAGCTCCCCCGTTGGCAGGAACACTGAAATCGCAACGCCTGCGTGCTCTGAAAGAGTGCATTCTTCCACATAACAAAAAAAATCTATTATTTTTGTCTTCAAGCCTCTTTACAACAGGTGTACATGCTGTAGGCTGTTCTTCCTCAGCAAGTAGGAGAGGGTTCCTGTCAATGGGACAACTGGTCCTCAGGCTCACATGCTGTTTTAAACCTTGTCGCTGTCTACCCCCACCCCCAGCTGGTGCCATAAGCCAAAATAGCACAGTGTTGTCATTGTGCATTCAGATCAGGTCCTTCCGCTCTTCAGGATACCTTGAGGTGCCTCTTCCTGATGATGTTGTGTACACCTCCGAATGGACTGGCATCTGTTTGTTTGTTATTGCCACTGGCTTTTTCTTCCTTTTGAACCACCTGACAAGTCTCCATGATGTGCCGTTTCTCCCCTTCCACCTGCATTGCTGCATTTTTTAAGGGTACGTAAATATAGTGTTTTATTGTTTTTTTTAGCCACTTGGGGCTCATCCCATTCTGTCAGCTCCCTTTGACATGTGGAGGTACGGTGGTTCCTCGACCTCTGTGGCGGATTGCTTCCGCCAACGTTTTGTCTGTGCCAGCCACTGAGCAAACACAAAATGTTGAAATAACGTTAGCTAAATGTTCATAACGTTCCCTAAACGTTTAGCTAACGTTATTTGAATGTTTTGTGTTTGCTGGGCAGAGCTGGTGGCAAAGGGCTAGTGGTCGCGATCGGTGCCACGCCCTTGGTTTGGCCTCTGTCCTTTTAATTGGCTGAGCTTTCCGCTGGCAGCTTTGGAAAACGTAGACATCGTACAGTGTCTGTTTGATTGGTAGCCATGACACATGCATATGCCCCATTCCCTTTCTTTCCCCTGGCCATAACCAGCGGGCTGGACTTTCCAGTTAATAATCGCTGAGAAGCACTCCGCTTTGACCTGTTAGACATTGTTCTTGGTTGAGTGTGTTTTTTTTTTTTTTTTTTTTTGCCAGTGTAAAGCAATTTGCAGCTGCAATAGTCCGGGAGTGCATGTGCTTCAGCGAGACAGGGCCCCAATCTTGAGACACGTGACCCGGGTTTACTGAGAGGCCGCGCACTTCATTTGAGCTGCACGGGCTGTTGATCAGCCCCTCCTTCCCTGGGTGGGGAGACAAGGTGGGGGGGGGGTGATGATTTATGAAACCTTGCGACAGACACCGGAGACACCTTTTTAGGGAGGCGCCTGCTGTACTGTCGGTCGATCATAATGACACCTAAGCAGAAGGTTAACGCCCCTGGAAGCATCCCAGACGCGTGGCTAGGAACGCAAACCTTAAATCAGCCGCCACTCAGCAGTCAGGATCAAATCCTTGCTGTGACCTTCATAAAATTAGGCACGATGGCAAAGAATGCATTTCATTACTGGTGGTGGGTCACTCAGTGGTGTGATGTCACATTGTGTCTAGGAGGAGGGGGGACTACCTGGATCTGAACTCCCCACACACACACACACACACAAACACCTACATGCATATCTGCAGACAGCACATTCATTCCATCCATTGTCTCAACAAGTTTTCATCTTCTTTTCCTTGCCACATTATCGTTACAAAAATCCAGACCATTGCTATATTTGTCACTGCAGTACATTTGTTAAAAAAAAAAAAACAAAAAAACGTGTAGGTGTGATTTTCCATCCACAGCTTAGCTTGCTCGTTTTGCGTTTTGAATAAATTATAAACATAAATGTGGCGCACAGTGAACGTGAGCTGGAAAAGCACTGAGCAAACTCTCTGTAACGGTGAGCTTCACACGTCAGTGTGACTTCATTTTAAAAACCTGTGCAGTTTAATTCTGGTGTCTGTCACACGTGTAGTACATGGAAGTGTTCCATTGTTTGTCTGCGGATGGCGTGTTTTCGCTCAGCTGAAGTGTTGCGTGTCCCGTATGTGTTGGAGAACGTGCACGTCTCTTGACTGTTCTTCCTCTTTATTTCCGCTTGATTACTGGCTGATTATCGGTGGTAAAAACGAGGCCGCTGGCTGAGATCGGTTGGCTAGGCCAGCTGCAGAAACCCGATAAGGAGCGGGCCATAAAGAAGCAGGCCAGTGTGAAGCGCTATGCCCAGGGTCTGGTTGGGTGGGGAGGGTAGGTCATGTGGCCCAGTGGGGCGGGGCAGGCCGGCCTTGTGCTGTAGAGCATGCTGAATTGGCTCGAGGTGTGGTCCTCGCAGATGCTAAATGCTAATGAAAGGATTTTCCCCCTGATTTGCTGGACTTTTCTGTCTCTTAATTGTCGATGAAGCAGTACACACACGAGTGCACGTCTCTGTGTGTGTGTGTGTGTGCGCGCGCTTGCAGGTGCATGTGCAGTTCTGTGGTAGTGATAGCAGGTTTAGCCCTTGCGTTTCCTTACGGGGCGTGTCATGATCTCCCTGCTCATCTCTTCTCATCTTTTTCCGTCAGTCCCCCACTCTAATAGACCATGCTCACCTCTCGTTTTAGAGAGGCCTCACGGCGTGGGGGGGGTTTGCGCAGAGGGTTCTTTAGAGCTGTCTTTTGCTCTTCTTTTTTATGGAGATGTGTTTGAAGTTCGTAGGTGTGAATCCCTTTGCGGGTCCCAGGCGGACTGTATTGCGCACCCTGGGCTCCTGGAACTAACTAGCAAAATCTTCCTTTACCAGATCCAAATGTTTGAGTGCTGGGATTCAGGGGTCCTGGTTCGGGGGGTGGGATAGAGAATGGAGGTAGAGGGGATCATCACCCAGTTGTCCTGCAGTAAGTCCCCTCAAAGCTGCATGAAGCCGGCTATAACACTCAACAAAAATGGAACGTAGTGAAGCCGTCAGTTTAAACAAATAATGTAACTTAATGCATTTGCTCTTGGGACCAAGGACAAACAATGTACTTTCAAGGCGACAAAGATAAGGTACAGAATATAGTAGTGGATGTATATACCCTGCTACTTCAAGGTTAGAGTTTTATAAATGTTCCTCAGCCTAATGTTTGGTAAACATTGCTATGTAAAGATAAATCCCCAATGTCGGTGGCTATACAATTACTGTTGTAGGTACTGTTTGAAACACTACCAGCTGCTTCTCCTGCCCTAATGGATATTTCACGTAGATTAGATTTGCTGTAAAGTTTTGCCTAGATGTCCAGATCGATACCTGTTTTAGTCTGTGTTTTTGTGTGGTCGGTGGTTTTCTCTTGTGTACTTTGTTTCATTGTACTTGGTGTAATTTAACAAGTTTTTTTTTTAATGCGAATCATATAGCAAATATGTTTATCTCATTAGGTTTCCGTTCAGGAGACTCTAGGCTAACAACGCATTTTTTTAAGAAACACCCACGGTGTTCCCAGCTTGGCTCTGAACCTGTGAACCCAAACGGAACAACACAAGAATTCTTGCGAGAGAACAACTTTGTTTTAGCACTGATGGAACCGCCACCCCATGCGCACCCTTGCATCCTTTGACACACGCACAACGGCTGTGCGTTGTGCTCTTTTACGACCATTTTACGGCGTCTGTCTCCGTCATTTTTGCGCTGGTGTTGCGGCAGGGACTTGAGGCGCCGTTGCACTTTTGGTTGCAATGAAACCTAATTATATACACTTGGGCTTTCGTTTATTACAGCACTAGACTGAATGCAAATAGTTTTGCTGCCAGACAACAGCAAATGGTTAGGATGAGGCAGTTGATAATGCAAGCAATGTTGCATAACTGCATGTCCATGGTCCCTTCAGGTGTGGACTGTCTGATTTTTAACCGAGAGGGTCAAGATCTTTACGTTTGGCGTCTCGACCATCGTCTGGATATTGACGAGAATTACACGGAGAGCAATGTGCGTCAAAAATTGCAATGGCTTTGACATTTATTAGCCGATTTTCTAGGATATTAATTTAACAGGAAAGGTCAAAAATAGCAGTTACACACACCCTGCTCTTTCTTATTTTTACTCTCAATGGCGGATGAATCAGACACTATTTAAGGACTCGTAAAAATAAAGGACATTGGTCCCAGCAGAAGGATTTACAGACACCACCACCCACCCCTTATGAAGCAATCAAATTAACAGCCGAATAGAATGCTATACGTTCTCCAACCTGTTATTAGTTTAAGCACCATTTAATTCCAATTGCTCATAGAGCATCATCTGGTGGCTTTGAGACTCGTGCCTCATGCTCGAGGTCAATCCGGGTCATCCTCAAGCACCTTGAGATGGGGCAGGAGGGGGGGTGATTCTGGCAGACCTCCAAGAGACCTCCAGAAGTCCATCACCCATGTGGATGAGGTACGATCCATCACGTTGGCACCTATGTGTCCTCCGTTTGCACAGGTGTTGTGCTCAGTTATCATCCTGTTGCCCGGTGTGTACACACACACACACACACACACACACACACACACACACACACACGTGGCTGAGGGAATTGAGTATTCTAAGTGGACGTTTATTAGGAGCAGGTGTGCTTTAATCGGCGCATCTGAGGAGGTAGGACACCAGACATTCACGACTATCATTCACTCTCACTGTCGAAGGACTTTCACTGGATAAGACGATTATGAATTAATAATACAGGATGCGCTCTTTTTTGGGTCCTAAATACTAAATGCATTGTGCATTAGTTAAATGGACACAACACATTATCTGCAGTAGTTACTTGTACTGTAATATAACCAAAACATTTTATGATTGTGGCGCGAGCCGGCTCACACTCTCACCAGCGTTTGTTTAAGATGCGTCTCTCGTGAACCGTGGTGCCTGTAAAACGCTGCTCCGGGAGGTGGCGTGCCCCCCCGCTGGAGTGCTTTTGCACCATAGAGATTAGCTCCCATGACGCGTCTGCTTACAGATAGCATGATACAAGCACTCTGCGCTGTGCGGTTAGGATATTGCCTGCTAATTAGCGGGCACTGTGTGATTACAAAGCAGAGGCGATTACGGTTTGTCTTACTATTATTTCTAATTGCCTGCAGTTGCGTGTTGTCTTGAAAACAAAACTTTATAAAAGCAAATAATTGCACGGAGAGTTGTCAAATGACCCAGGATTTGTGAGCGTTCAGTAGAAAAGACTGTCCTTTTCGACCTGAACAGCATGGAATGAATGGGCCTACCTCAGTGGAGCATGCACATCGTTTTAATGGGGCCTTTGTTTAATTACGTAAGATCAGTGGTTTTTGGTGACAATATTGATTTGGTTGAGGCACAAGTATCTCCCAAGAGATGCATGTTACATTGTGCTGCATTATGGGATGTCCACAACCCTGCCTGCTCATTCGTGGACAACTGCTGTATTTCTTTCATCTGGAACCCAGCAGCAGCCATTACATTAACTGGTTCCACGTCTTGAAATTGTAGCATCACAGGAAAGGCAGGAGATCAATTTCCAAAGATAGAGTGCTTGAAACTGATTTTGCCCAACGCCTCTATGAATACTACTGGTAGTGACAAGTCCAGCTGGTGAAAACAAAAAAAGATTGGAAGCATAATGACTGTTCTGAGGTGTCTGACGGTGACTTAAAAGGAGAGCATTTGTCAGAATAACACAATCCGCTGTCACCTTGATTTACCCACGGCACAAACGGCGAAGGCAATTCACGTGAGGTTCATTGGCCCTGTCAGTTGCGTGTGCATGCGTGTTTTTGCGTTTCTGTTTTTCGCTTTCACGTTGACCAGTAATCAGTGATTGGCGTGCGCTTGTCCTCACGGTAAATGCACAGCGTTGAATGAAACAGTCTGCATGACTCAATGGGGCCCCGTCTACCATCCCGCGCTTTCTGCATTTTGTATGCTCGTGGGTTAACTTTGATCTGGGCCCCTTTTGTGATCCTCCAGGTCCTCCATACTCAGCCATGAACGGCGGTACAAACTGAACAGACCCATATGGATGGGGCACACAAATTCACAAGCTCCCTGTACTCACCTGCACTCACCATCAGTGTTCAGGTGTTCAAATACACTTATTATATACCTGTCAGCCGGAATGAGTGCCCTCTGCCTTTAATACTGATCAGATTTCATACAGAGGACTCATTTTCTTTTTTCGTTTAAAATTCTCTTCTGCAGAATGATATGTGACACCTGGACTGGTACACTCTGTTGAGCGGAGCAGGAATTTGCCTGAGGCAGGTTGCCGTGGCCCCATGGCCCTTGGCTCCAATGGCAGGAACAGTCGCCAGCTCTTTTGTCTCTGCTCTGTCTGTAGAAAAATAAATCAACAATCGGGGAATTAAATGGAAGCTATTCTGGCTGTTGGACCACTGTCGGCGGTGGGGGGGGAATTCGGCGAGGCCAGCTGCGAATGAGGGGCCGCTTGCTCCCTAGCACCCGTCTGTTAGGGGAGGGAGCCTGCGAGCCGCGAGCGCTGCGGTAAATGGGTGTGTTGTTGCAGCACTGGGATGGGTGTAGGAGGGGGGTCCAGTCACATGAACACAAGCAGGAGAGGCTGGTAATTTTCTGCTGATTGTTTCTGCTTACTTCCGGATCGCTGTGTTCAGTTAACTTCCTTGGCTGAATCTAAGGATTTCAATTTACCAAACCTTATGCATCCTATTTTTTTCCCCAAATGTTTCGAAAATAGTCGAGACACTTTTTTAAATAGCCTTTAATTGTTTAAGCCTGAAACAGGTATGTAAGTCTTCTGGGGTCATACTGTCATAAATGAGATGCATTTTTGTTGCTTGAGTGATTTATGAGAGCAAAATATCGGGATGGGGGTTATACTTGTGACATGTGAACTGTAATAAAACAGGAGTGATCAGCGCACGTTAACCGCCCTGAGATGCTTTGTCCTGCTGCCAGCCCCTGAGGACAGAAAGAGCACAGGGAGCCGATTGCTTCCTCTCCGGTAGCTGGGCCAGGGCGCCGAGTGAGCTCTCATTAAACTGCTGCGGTTTTTTTGACTTCCATGCAGGCGACTCATGTTTGATCTCTGGAATGCTGCAGGGGCAGCGGATGGGGGGGTGTGATCCGGTACTCATCACTTCTGAAAAGACAGCCACAGCATTTTGGCATGACCCCCCCCCAGTACTCCCCGTCAAACCTGCACTTTCTCTCTCTCTCTCTCTCTCTCTCTCTCACACACACACACACACGCACACACACACACACAC
>JABJVR010007866.1:0-11124 GCA_025773905.1 Chitala chitala | reverse complement strand
GAGTGGGAAGTGGGCATCCAGTGATCTCCTGGGCTGTTTTAATTACCCTCTGGAGCTCTTTTTTCTGCACCACTGTATAGCAGGAAAACCACACGCAGACAAGCATAACAGTATGTTAAAATGTTTTCTATGGAGCAGTGATAGAAGGACAGCAAAAGTTTCTGGGAGATGTTCTTTCTGAGGACCCTTAGAAAGAAGAGTCTCTACTTCACCAGCTCTGTGGTGTTTACGCCCCAGGTCAGGTCATCACTGATGTGGACTCCAAGGAACCGGAAGTCTGCGACCGTCTCCACACAGTCCCCGTTAATCATTAATGATGTAGTGTCTGTTTTATTCTTTCTGAAGAATAAGGCTATATAAGGTCTGAAATATAAGGTGGTGCCAAATTATTCAAAGCCTTGTAGACAGTCATCAGGACTTTCAATGTGATTCTAAAGTGCCCTGGAAGCCAGTGAAGTGAAGAGAGGAACGGCGGTCGGTGCTCATGTTCACAAGTTCTCCGTAGGAGGCATGCCCTTGTGTTCTGTTCCATCTGTAGTAGGACTTAGGAATGTTTTTATGCTGAACAACAACCAATACCAGTCTACAATAGTAGAATGTTGTGGTAATGTTCCCGTTACATTATGTCTTTGTCTGTGCATATATTTTGTGAAGCACCCAGTTCAACTACAAGGCTGTTGTGAGGTGCTTTATGAATAAAGATTGATTTGATTTAAAAAACACACACATCCCTGTATAAGCATGTGATCTTACAAAAACATGTACGCACTGTCACGTAGCACACAGCCTGGAGCCAGTTTCACAGGTCCTTTTCATGTCACTATTGGACACCAGGACAGCTTTATTGGTTGTGGCAGTACTGGTTTTTGTTGTCTTTTGCATTGCAATGTTATTTTTTATTTTTAACAAGGCTTATGATTCATTTTAAAATTTCTTATTGAATTTTACAGACGTAATGCAGAGTACTGAAATGTACTACCGTACTAACGGGCTAATCAGAATCTGCTCCATTGGTTCTAGCGGTTACAGTTTGTCTGAAATGCCCCTGTTCATCTATTCATCCACAGCATTTCATGAAGCCTTTGCAACGCTTCCTCCAGCCTCAGGATATGGAGAACATTTTCATCAACATTGAAGTAATGTTCTTCTACAGCCTTTTTTAGATGTATCACTTTTAAAGTCCTGTCTTTTCATTGTGTTGAGAACTAAAACCTTTATAAATTCAGTCCTTTACAGTATGGAGGTTGCATACATATAAAACATGCCTTCAAAAGTGCATACAGTATTTTCATGTACACTTTGAGATTTTTTTAAAAGGTGTGTTTGTGTGCGTGCTGATTTGTACATGATCACATGCAGCCATGTTTTCTACATGTGTGACACTGTGTATTTGCCCCTTTTCCAGGATCTCGCAGTCACACACCACAGTCTGCTGGATGAGATTCGAAGCTCTATTCAGCTGTATGGGGCAGAGAACCTCTACCAAGTGTTTATCAAATACAAAGAGAGGTATAACGATGTAACGACAGGGTGTTGTGTGCTTCTGTTATACCGTGGGGATCTCAACAAAATCAATAATTAGTTCAAACGCCTGAAACTTCATCAAAAAACAAGTTTATGACATCCATACCAGTTACTCCCCCTAGTGTCCTGGCTGCTAAGTAACATAAAACAAGAGATAAGATTAACTTTATTGTCATTGTCGTGATACAATGAAATTTGTTTGGTAGCTCTCAGAGACCAGCAGCAATAAGGAAAAAAAAAATTAAAATTTACACAATATAAAATTATACAAAAGAATAAACAATGAAAAATGCACTAGATGTAAAATATAACAGTATATACAACCAGATATGTGCAGTGGGACTTGAATCTGGAGTGCAGACAGACAGTAGAGGACAGGTATGTTGGGCAGGGGAAGTATTGCACAGATTATCATAATAACAGGGTTCACAGTGTGAAAGCGAGTGGCTCGTTAGCAGCAACTTGGGGGACGAGGGAAAGTGAACATGTAACAATAACGCGGACGGTTCGACTGGAGATGATGTTTTCACATTTGTATGACTGATGCCTGCAATTTCTTCAGTAAAACATGACGTTTTTACATTTCTACATTGTTTAACACCTTTTTTCATAATCGTCATTAAGTGGCGACTGTGAAACTCCCCTCACAGACCCTGTAACCACGCCTGAGCTAAGTGTTCACACTGTTTACAGGTTACTGCTATATGGACGTTACTGTAGCCAAGTGGAATCAGCCACTAAACACTTGGACAAGATGGCTGCCATGAAGGAAGATGTGCGAATGAAGCTAGAAGTAAGACAGAGACAGTCTCTAATCTGTATTTGGACCTCAACTGATCAGAAAATAATGTTTACACCAGTTTGAATCTCTTTCCCTCTCCTGCCTTAGGAGTGCTCCAAGCGAGCAAACAGTGGACGGTTTTCACTGCGAGATCTCCTCATGGTTCCCATGCAAAGAGTCCTTAAATACCATCTCCTCCTACAGGTACAGCACTAGAATAAGTAATACCTGCACGTTGCACCTGTTCTTATAGGTCCTATGTCTGCACAGTACATGTAATTCAACAAGGACAATGTTTTAGAAAATGCTGTATGTGTTACGTGCTCAGGAGCTTGTGAAACACACCTCAGTCCCAAATGAGAAGGAAAACTTGAGGACTGCCCTTGATGCCATGCGGGTAACACTTTGTCCACTGCTCCTCTTTTGTGTTTGTTGATGTTGGTCGCCTGTGAACCTTCTCACTCTTTACTTTATAAACTCTTCAGTTCATGTTGGTTACATGTCACTAACCTGTTCATTTATTCATACCCTGCACATTAACCAGTATCATCTATGCATATGTTACCTGCACATCATGTTCTGGTCCTTCTAAAAAGTAGCTTCAGTCCTGCTTGGAATTACTGGTATTTTTCCAAAGCTTTGGGGTATACTTTGTCATTGATTTTTAATTAATTAAATTTTTTGTTGTATGTTATCCTACAGGATTTGGCACAATGTGTGAATGAAGTCAAACGAGACAATGAAATTATTCGCCAGATAACGAGCTTTCAGTTATCCATTGAGAATATGGTAAGGTTCTCTGCTGCTGCCAGTAAAGCCTGCAGACATGAAAATGGGGCAAGCACACGGTGTGAGCATTCTCATCGCGTTACATAATGTCATGTGGACAATTAAATGGAAATAAAATTTCCCCGTCATTACAAACTTTGATGTAAAATATAATCATCCCTATCAAAATAACGTGATATTGTAGTCTTAACATATCAAGTCATTTTCCACAGAGCTTTTTCTCAGGCTCTGTTCATCCACTGCGCACAACGTCTTTCTCATTTCTTCATCTTTAAAAAAATGTATCCAACATTCAGAACAGATCGTTTTATATTGTCCGAAATGTCACTAAAGGTGACTCTGAAGAAGTCCAATGTATTTTTGAATGAGTGACCATTTTAAACAAAAAGCACAGTATTGTGAATTTAGTGACCCCAGTTAAGTTACCTCAGTGATGGACAAGGCATGAACCGCAAAGGCATCTAGACACGTTTATCAAAAGGGCTTAGAGTGGCCAAAGAACAGGTGATGTTGAAATCAGAGACATGATTGAGTAGAATAGGGAACTGAATATTTGGTACTTCAAACTGCCCCCCCCCCCTTCTCTCTTACAGAGCCAGTCTTTGGCTCTCTACGGTCGGCCAAAAATAGATGGAGAGCTGAAAATCACCAGCCTGGAAAGAAAGTCCAGACAAGACAGGTCGGACAAAGTAGAACAGCGATCCTAGCCGTAAACACGATGTCCTGCCATATTTTTCTCAGAACTGCACACTTGTCTGCTAGATGATATTAGATGTTGTGGCTGCTGTACAACACGAAGGGCTGTGCTCTGACATCAGTGTTGCTCTCAGGTATGCATTCCTGTTTGACAAGGCCATGCTGCTATGTAAAAAGAAGAGCGGAGACAGTATGGAACTGAAGGACATCATCGAGCTTCAGCACTACCAGCTTCTAGATGAGACCATGGGCGAAAAAGAGAACAAGAAGGTGACAAGAAGCCTTGACATTTTTTTCTCACCATTATTTTTCACCGTATCAATTTAACTTCTCCATGTGTCTTACTGGTCAGTCATTTATAACCATCCAGTCAGTGATTTTAATATATTCTTTCTCTGGGTCATTAATTGGTTTCATGTTTTCTGCCTTGCTGTTCAGTGGTCCCACGTGTTCTACCTGATAGACACCTATGGACAATACAACTTTGATCTCTACTTCAAAACCAAGGAGCTCAAGAAAAAATGGCTGGAGCAGTTCCAGATGGCTCTGTAAGATGAAAAGACTGCAGATGTTTCCATCATCAATATTAAATGGACTTATATAATTATATGGATTATGCAATACTTCATATTTCAAATGTCAGTTTGACTTCTATGGAGTTTTGCTTTGCTTTTAAAAAAAAATATTACTTCATTTTGGTGATAAAAATAGTAATGTAATGATGGTCATTTAATATTGGGTCCTGCCATGTTTGTGTTAGCTAGTCCTCCAGAGACAACATCATGCAGTAGATGTGGGCAATATTATTCAACTTTCTCAGGTTGAAAAAGAATGATGACTAGATTACTACTGCTTAACCCTAAACCTTACCCCTGACTCCAACCCTACTACACCCTTACTCTAACCCTAAACCCTACCCCTGACTCTAACCCTACTACACCCTTACTCTAACCCTAAATCCTACCCCTGACTCCAACCCTACTACACCCTTACTCTAACCCTAAACCCTACCCCTGACTCTAACCCTTAACCCTACCCTTGACCCTAACACACCCTAACCCTACCTCTGACCCTACTACACCCTTACTCTAACCATACCCCTTACTCTAACCCTACTACACGCTTACTCTAACCCTACTACACCCTTACTATAACCCTTAACCCTACCCTTGACCCTAACACACCCTAACCCTACCTCTGACCCTACTACTCCCTTACCCTAACCCCTACCTCTGACCCTACTACACCCTTACTCTAACCCTACTACACCCTTACTCTAACCCTACCCCTGACTCTAACCCTTAACCCTACCCCTGACCCTACTACTCCCTTACCCTAACCCCTACCCCTGACCCTAACCATTACTCTGACTCTAACCCTAAATACACTTAGCAACAAAGACACAAACAGCTTTAAAACACACAGATGTTGATGTTATCTGCTGATGATGATGCACTCTGGTTGCACTAGGTCAAACATGTTCCCAGAGAACAACACAGCAAACAATCACGACTTCCAGATGCACTGTTTTGAAGACACGACGTCCTGCAGAGCGTGTCAGATGCTCCTTAGGTAAGAGTCGAGAGATGTGAGGACAGAGATAAACAGTGTGGATCATCATGAGGCCCAAATACCTGCAGACCACCTGACAGTTTTCTGACTGTGTGTGTTCAGTGTTCAGTACATGTCTGCATGTTGTGCAATAGTACATTTGTCTTCTGTGCTCTTTCCTCCTCGCTCATCTCCTCTCAGAGGGATATTCTTCCAGGGCTATGAGTGCACCCGCTGCAAGGCAGCAGCACACAAGGAGTGCTTAGGACGTGTCGCCCCTTGTGGGAGAAACACAGGTACTACACCCACATCATTGCGTGTCTCTTTATGGCACATTCACCCTCGAGTGTGTCTGTGTGTTAGTTGTTATTTGAGAGAAAATAAGTTAAAAAGAAAAGTGAGACTCTGGTGCTGTAAGATCTCTAAGAAAAATCTAATTACAATACTACTCTAACTGCAGAATCATAGTGGAAAATGTCTAGATATTTCAGCATTAATCATTAATTGTATTAAAATTGTAACAATTAACGGACAGCAGAAACTTGCCAATGACAAAGAATTGTTAATCAGGAGCAGTTATTTAAATGACTGCTAACAAGAAATGGATTAAAATATACCATAACTCTTAAAATGTTAAGATGCAACAGTAAGTAATTGTCATGCCTTTTCAATTCTTATTAAAAATTAATAAAGATTGTTGAGAATTTGTACAAAACAAGGCAAGTTCACATTAAAGTTCAGGTAGAAATTGTAAAAAGTAGAAATTGACTGAAACAAAAACCTGTACTACTACAGCCCTCCAGGCCTGACTGCACATACAGTACCCCCCCCCCTCCTTTGTTTATTCATAACAACAATTCTAACATGTTTCTAACATGTCTACCTCCATGCATGTTTCAGAACTCTCTGGGACCATGAAAAAGGTAAGTCTTCACTTAGGGCGGGTATAGATGGTATGGATAGTCCCCCATGTAAAGTCATGGCTGACACATGACATTCTGACTCCAGGATAAAAACCAGCGGACTATGCCCTGCAGATCAGCTGAACCAGGTAAGGTTGGATCCCACGTACCTTCGTGTTTGACTTTGTTGATGTGATATGCAGTTGCAGTTCACCATAGACCACTGTTGTGCACGTCTGCATGTTGTCCCTCACAGGGCTGCCAAAAATGGAGGCGTGGCAGGAGTACTGTGGGGTGCCGCCACCTCCTGTCGGCTTTGGCCAATCACTGCACCTGTCTATGGGTGACATCATCGAGCTGACTCGAGCAGATGCAGATCTTCAGTGGTGGGAGGTACGGAGGCTCAGTTACACGGCTGTATTACTGTGCTGTAGACATCCTCAGCTTTCATGTTTTTGCAGCTGGTTTCTTCAGCTTGTTTCACATTGCTTACTAGCTCCAGCATTGTACCCATTACCCAGGAAACCATGTTTGTTAAAAAAATTTTTTATTTTACTGTTTACACAATAGGACCAATCCAAATATGACTGCTGTGATGTCCTGCCTGCTTCCCTTTAGGATGGTACATAATGAACAGTCACAGTAAACGTGCTGTTGATCGTGTCTTTTGCCTTCTGCCAGGGCCGAAACCTCACAGTGGGAGAGATGGGCTGGTTTCCCTGCTCCAAAGTGCGACCCTACGTTCCTGTAAGTGGGCTTCTCCATAAGGCACAGCAGTGCTCATCCATGACAGCGCTGTGTAAAAGCGAACCCCTTCTGTACATGTGCTACTCGTGTATCCAGCGTTGTTTACTACTCTCTGTTTCTGTGCAGAGACCCACGCCTGACCTCACTCACTTTGCCTGGTAAGTGGAGCTGCTAAATGTATTTTCACGTCCTTCTTCATGCTGAGTTCAGGTGTCCATGTTTACAAACTTTTTATATTATCAAAGAGCAAAAACACAATTTTTAGCTATACTGCAGGGAGATAAACTGAAAACCTTGGTGTCAGTGCATGTAATTCTGCCTTTATTTGCACCCTGAAAACTCGAGTTTAAAAATGAAGCAGGTGTATATAAAGCAGCGTAACGTCACGAGTAAAAATTCATTTGCATTGAACTGAATCCTGCTTTTACACTGGCATCAATTTGTTAAAATGTACTGGTTATTTTAACTAATGAAGTTTCAATGCAGAAACAATTCTTGGTCAAATGAAAACAAGCTTTTAAGCTATTTTGGAACATAACTTGCTGACCTATCTAAATTGATGTAATGATTTAGACACCAACAGAGCACATAATGAGTTAAGGAATTATGCCAAAATTGGTGTACTAATTTAAAGCCCTGCCTGGCAGGTTTGCTGGGAACATGGACCGCTCTGCCGCCAAGAACCTGCTGATGTCCCGCTCAGATGGAACCTACCTGGTCCGACAAAAGGAAGGTGGAGAGTTTGCCATTAGCATCAAGTGAGTCTCAGTCATGTATAAAAAAAATAAAAAATTGCCGTCGTGTACTCAATGCACGCGGCAAGGCTAAACAATGTAAAACTTAGGTAAGCACAAAAACGGTTTTGCTAGACACAGTTTCTATGTACCAATCCATACAGAAAAAGAAACAAAGTTTTTTTTCCTCCCACAGCTGTAGCTGTATATGTATAAACTTAGATATCCCAAGCGGTTTTTATTGTTGGTCTTATCTGTGCAGGTTCAAGGTGGAAATCAAACACATTAAAATCACATCAACAGAAGGGATGTACCGGATCAATGAGAAGAAGGCGTTCAAGGGGCTAATCGTACGTCTCTTCCTGCCATGTTAATGACCTCTCCATTAGTGGCTTTGCTGAAAATCATTATGAAAACAGACATGCATGTCACCTTCACAGCAAGGATGAGATCCACAAGTCATTGCACACATTCCCTCCCATTTTCCTTTCAGGACCTCGTGCAGTTTTACCAGCAAAACACACTGAAAGAATGTTTCAAAGGCTTGGACACACCCCTTCAATTCCCTTTTAAGGAGCCGGAAAAAAACAATGGCCTTCCTGTCCCAGGTGAGACCCTGCCCAATTTTTCATACACGCTTCCCTACTATTGAACTTTGCTCTTTGCCCAATGTTTATTCTACAATCTCTCCACCAGAGGGCAGTATGCGTTACTTTGGCACAGCTCGAGCACGGTACGATTTCTCAGCACGTGATCGTACAGAGCTGTCACTGCGAGAGGGGGACACGGTGAAAATAATATCAAAGAAGGCCCATAATGGCTGGTGGAAAGGCGAGGTGTATGGCCGGGTGAGCACTGAAACCACTGAGATTACATTACAGAGGAAGGTGTACAGTGGTGCTTGGAAATTTGTAAACCCTTTAGAATGTTCTATATTTTTGCATAAATGTGACCCAAGAGACCATCCATTAAATGAATAATCAGTTCATATTTATGCAGATACAAAACATCCTACAGGGTGCACAAGCTTTTAAACACCACTGTACATGCAATATCCTGTGTATTTTCATTTTTCATGATTTAGGTTGTAACAATATCCCGCAGGGGACGTTTATGTTAGTACCTACCTTAAACATGGCACATTTTCCTCCCTTAGGTTGGGCTGTTTCCTGCCAATTACGTAGAGGAGGACTATTCAGACTACTGTTAGCTGGAGCAGTGGAGTGGCAGCTCAAAGGGAGAAGACACAGCCCGGGCGTTCAGATGAAGGCCAGAGGAAGCACATTTCCTGAGCCACACCTGCAAACAGTGCACCCGTCTGTCTCCACACCTAGGTTCAGTCACTGGACTATCACCACTGAGTGATGATACTCTGCAGCCACATTACTTTCAAGCTACTTCCTACTGCTCATACCTTTCCTATCACTGCAAGCAAAAAGCATCTGTGCTTCCAATTTGTGATCATATACATCACAAAACAAAGGCTTTGAAGGACCCAGGCTAATCAACTGTGCAAAAGACAGACATGCTTTACTCTGATGAAGGATTTAAGCCGGCAGCTGATGAACCTGAAGGTGGACTCAATTTAACTAGGACTGGCTTTACATTTCCTTCACGAACAAACGATACATCATAAACATGCTCTTGCTTCTCATGCCGTCTTCCTTGTGAATTATGTGCCTGTTTGTAAACATCCTGAATGTAATGTAGTCTAACAATAAATCTGGCCCCTCTTTGTACTCAAGTGCCAAAAAATATCTGTAGTGCTACTACTAACAGCACACCGACAGTAAACACAGCTCTCCTGCTTTAAAAGAAGTTGCCGTTGTACAAGAAAGGCGTGTCACAAAGTTTCAGCTTAGTAAATGCACCATATATCTGAGTGTACAGTCAGTCAGGGCACACGATTGTCTTTGCTGACTTTAAGGTACAGAGTGAACACGAGGTGACTACAGCACTCTGGCTGGCCGTACAAAGCACCCCCCCCCCCCCGCTTTCCTGCATGCAGCCCTGAGATTACGGGAAAAGAGCAGACCGTGTGAAAAGAACAAATTCACCAGTGAATTTACATAAATTTCCACTTTATTCACACATCGTATAAAACAAAATGAGTCTTCTAGGACAAGGGGGTGGGGGGGCTAAGACCATTCATATATCCATGCTGATGACAAAATGGTGGGGTGACCATCAGCTGCCAGCTCTCCAGTGGGTCTCCGCTGGCAGGAAACTTCCTCTACTGGTAATACAACTCCAGGTTCATTCCATCATGTATTTCATCTGTGGGGGCCAATGTTAAGGCTGTTTGACCGCAGCACACATAAGGACCATCATGCATTTTCTATTTTAATACTGCATATCCTCAGTAAAAGGTACTCATCCCAAGCAATATCTTCAACAGTGTGAAAGAGAACACCAAGCAGCTCTCTACCTTCTGTCGTGCCAACTCCGAGTTACACAATGGAACTTAGCAGGGTAAGGATACAGTCTCCCAGGGACACGTGATCCTTGAATATTGTGTACCTGTAACATCAACACATGCTGAGTTAAGACCATAAAAACACCTTCTGTGGAAGTATGTCAGACACAACCTAGAGTATACCACAAGTTATTAGGATGGTCTATCAACCACTCACACTGAAAATTCTTCAAGAATACTGGTATTGTTAAACTTAAATTGTAAAAGCACACAGTAATAGCATTAATTTTCAAATTAGATTCAGCAGTTTACGTCTACAATTTACAGTAAAATGCCTACAGGTATTTTTTAAAACAGCAGTAATGACACAAGCAGAGGCCAGCCCTTTCAGTGCAGCTGTGAGTATACAGCACAACAAGCAGAGCATCTAGCTCCAAACAGGGATGCAGGGGGGGTACCATTTCTTCAGCACAATCTTGTCCCATCTGGTGCCAGTCTGGGCAGCGATGAGCTTCTTTAGGTCTCCGATTGTGTCTTCAGGGCTGAGGCTGAAGCTCAGGCAAACCTCACGTGTTTGGATGTGATGAAACACACTGACAGAGGAGCAGCACATCAGACATGCGAGTGGAATGCAGCGATTACACGCAAGGAGGAAATCACGGACATTAATGCATGACTTCTGTAAGCACAAGGAGGGGCCAGTGTGGGAGACCGCAGGGTCATGACTGTTAAAGCAATGAGATAGGATCATGGCCATGGTAAGTGCTCAGTGGCTCTATATACTGGTGGCCTACAAACTGCCTCCATTTAGAACAACAAAAGGCATAAAGGAGTAGCTGTATTACTATCAGAGATAAACGCAACAGCATTTCAGTAATGTATTCCATCTTTCACAGGAAATTCCATCCATCCATCCATTATCTACCACTTATCCGGGGCCGGGTCGCGGGGGCAGCAGTCTAAGAAGTGACCCCCAGACTTCCC
>JABJVR010007864.1:0-11127 GCA_025773905.1 Chitala chitala | reverse complement strand
ACTACAGTTGGAAATACTATTAAGAAGTTTAGGGTCCATGGGACTGTAGCCACCCTCCCTGGATGTGGCCGCAAGAGAAAAATTGACATCAAATTGAACAGATAATACGAATGGTCATCAAAGAACCAAGGACAACTTCCAAAGAGATTCAAGGTGAACTCCAAGGTCAAGGTACATCAATGTCAGATCGCACTATCTGCGAATGTTTGAGCAAAAGTGGACTTCATGGAAGACGACCCAGAAGGACTCCACTGTTGGAAGCAAATCATGAAAAAGCCAGACTGGAATTTGCCACAATGCAAATTGACAAGCCACACAGCTTCTGGGAGAATGTCCTTTTGGCAAGTTTCATCAGTTGTATGTTCGCAGGAGCAAAAATTAAGCTTTTGAAGAAAAGAACACTGTACCTACTGTGAAACATAAAGGAGGTTAAGTTATGTTTTGGGGTTGCTTTACTAGTCTGGCACAGGGTGTCTTCAAAGACTATCAAGGCATCCTGGAGTGCCCAGTGTCAGAAAGCTTGGTCTTAGTCGCAGGTCATGGGTCCTCCAACAGGATAATGACCCAAAACACACAGCTTAAGAATGGCTAAAAACAAAACACTGGACTGTTGTGAAGTGGCCTTCTGTGATCCCTGATCTTATTCCTATTAAACATTTGTGGAGAGAGCTGAAACATGCAGTGTGGAGAAGGCACCCTTCACATCTGACACAGCTGGAGCAGTTTTCTCACAACGAGTGGAACAAACTACCTGCTGACAGGTGTAGAAGTCTCAGTGAGAGCTACAGACATCACTTGATTACAGTGATTGCCTCAAAAGGCTGTGCAACAAAACATTAGGTTAAGGGAACCAATATTTTGTCCAGGCCAGTTTCATTAGTTTATTTATTTATTTTTAAAAATACTGTTGAATCACATTTCTAAAGCAATGCCTGATTTACATTAGTTGATGTTCATAACATTATTATTTAATATTACTTTCATAACTTTCTAGATATTTCAGTGATCATTGTGTGTTTTTCTTTCTTTACTGGAAGGGTGCCAAGAAACTCATCCACGTGTGTATTAGACAGAGCGCAGCCTCTTTGAAATAACTCAAGAACAAGAAAAGTTTAAATCTGTTTAAATAAAGGGAAGTTATCACTGTTATGACAATGTATACCTTCTCCCTGTAACCCATCTTTTTCTTGCTATTAATATGTCTCTCCCTCTTGTAGCTATCATTAAGAAGGCAGAACTTACTAAAAAATCTGACATTCAGACCCGCTCCCCATCTCGGAAAACTGTATTAAAACCAGCAGTCAGACAGCCTAGAGCTCCCCAGCCCCACGCCTATGCTAAAAGGAGATCCACAGGTGACATTCACACGCACAGTGGTCTGCAGTGTGGCTGCCAAACATGGACATCCACGCCTCATTGCTTAGCTGGGTGTCTGTTTTTATTGTTGTCAGTACTTTGGAGTTCCCTGTGAAGAGTAGTGGTTAGTTCACATGCCATCTCTTTGTAAATCTGCTGACATTTGTTTTGTTGTCCTTATTTCACTTTTGCATCATGCTGTCAGTGTGCTTACCCTTGCTTCTTGGTTTTCATTCTGCTTCGGTCTTGAAGGTTTTCTATGTTGCCTCAGCGTTTGCCCTTTCATCCGATGGCATTCTTTGGGAGAGTGGCCGCACACTTCTGTTTGGTGGTGGATCAATGCTGCGCCTTGTGTGAATGCGCTACTGAAAGCTGTGTAATGTAGGAAGAACGCACATAGGCTGTTACAAGTGAGAAAGATTTTACATACAATGGATCTCTGATCTCCGGTCAGCTCCGCGCTTTCCTGATGTTGATGGGATGGGATGTTTTGGTTCGCAGGCATGGTGTAGAATTTTTCAAGAATCTTTCATAAAGTGTGAGAAATCAGTGGACAGGTCTTTGCATGCCTTGAGCTTTGGCAAGGATCTTCTGTAACCCACACTGTTATTTATAATGAAATCAACAGGGTGAAACACTTTCTCAATGTCAACCCCACCAGTGTATTTTGAAAATACATTTAAAATTAAAATTTTTAATTTGATTTTAAGTTAAACGCAACAGTAAGTTAAGAATGATGGAATGCTGCATAAATATGAAAGGACTAGGAAGTTATGGGTAAGTAAATGTAGGTTTGAGGTCAAGGTGCTCTGTGTGTGTGCGTGTGTGTGTGTGTGTGTGTGTGTGCGTGTGTGTGCACGCACACACGTGTGTTTGTGTGTGCACGCGTGCTACAGGCAGGTTTTTGTCGGTGGTTCAGACCAGTGTCTGTCATCTGCCTCTCACCGTGTTTGCAGCAGCCCTGCTTGTCTTTCTGTGTCATAACGCTTTGGGTTGGGTTTGTGTAACAGGCTCTCTCTCTCTCTCTCTCTCTCTCTCTCTCTCTCTCTCTCTCTCACACTCTCTCTCTGTCTCTCTCACACTCTCTCTCTCTCTTTCTCTCTCACCCACTCTCAGGTATGACAATGACAGAAGGAAGACAGCCACTCAGTGTGGCTCGAAGGTCCTTGGAGAGAACTTCAGTGAGTATCTGTATTCCAAGACATGTATCCCAACCCTGTGTTCACCGCATCTGTGTGCAGTATAATACAAGTGCACAGTGCACATTTAATATAACAAAACTAATTAGTCCAATTTAGGTCAGATGTGCTTGAGAACTGAATACTTAAAGCATTCTTGTATTAAGTTTTATTTAACAAAATTAACAAAATGCATGAGTCCTTTGCCCCCAATTATCAACATAGTTTGCTTTCCAAACAACTAAAATACGTATAAAATACATAAACATCAATAGTTTAGTTTTAGTTTTCAGTTTACATTTTTGTGAAGTTTCATTTGTAAGACTAATAAAGCACAATGCTGACAGAGGCTGGCATGTAGATAAAGATGTTTGCTGCTTCAGTTAGGCTGAGAAACTGTAGCTCTTATTACATGTTGTGGAACAGTTGGCTGGTGAACTACGGCTCGTGGGCCAAATGTATCCCGCACAACTGTTTATAGTGGCCCGCAGTTTTATAAAATAACCCATTACACTTTAACCAGATCATATTCGCCATAACTTTAACTTCACCTACATCTCATTGTGCTCATTCACACTGCAATATACTCAGACCCAATGGCCTCACTAGTCAATTGTGCATTATTAATATTCGAATGATTCTCCTCCATGCATTCTTGCATACACTCCCTATGCCTTTCTATCTTACTCTGTTCCTAAGCCAGTCTACCCAAGTCTATTTTATTTTCGGATTTTTTGCTTGACTTTTGGACTGACATCTTGGATTTTTTAATAACTTGCTTGTATTTTTGACCACATTTTATGGATTGAGGTTTCAGATGGTTTTTGTCCCGTATGCAGTTTTTGATCATTAAATGTAGTGTTCTGTGCTTAAAACTTCTGCTTTCTGACGATTTGATACAGTAATGCGTTATTTTTCATCTTCCTCTGCCATCTGTGTAGTTCTAAATTGTACACATTTAATCAGATAATAAACTTTTGAAGTTGTATCTCTTTATTTACATCACTTTTACAATGTCTGGTGTTAACAGCTCATAGCCAAAAACAAAGCATCAGAGTTAGACTTAGTTTAATTCAGCCAGTACCAGGTCACTTAAATAAGCCTTGGTTTTAGATCAGATTGATATAATTTCATTGCATTGAAAGCAGTTTTTAAAAGTGTTTCCACATTCCAAATTGCCCATTATGTATGTTTGTGTGTGTGTGTGTGTGTGTGTGTGTGTGTGTGCGCCCTGTGATGGGTTAGCAACCCCATCCAGGATGTCCTTCACCTTCTGTGCTAAGATGGGCCTCCCACGACCCTACACAAGATACATGCTATAGAAAATGAAAGGATGGATCATTTTTGCCTGAATTTGAACGCTTCTGCCTTGCTTTGCAATACCAAAGTAAAATCTTCACATATTGCAAAAAAAATTATTTTATTTGTAACCATTGTTAAACTGCTTATTACAAGAACATATTCTTAAAAAGGGGTATAAAGTCAGTTGGGTAGAGATGTGAGACACCTCAGGTAATTTCAGTGAATGGATTGTGTAGTATGTCAGTGGTTAGCAGTGTGGCCTCACCATTCCATGGGCTGGTAGCTGGAATCCTGATGGTCCTGTGTGTGCAGTTTTCATGTTCTCCCTATGCTCCCCAGTCCAAAGAGTTTCCAAGTTGCCTGTAGTTTCTGAATGGGTGTGTGATTGTGCCCTGTTATGGGTTGGCACACTGTGCAGGGTGCCTCCCGCCTTGCTCCCTGGGATAGGCTCCAGGTGACCCTCTTTAGGATAAGTGGTATATATGAAGGGATCCATCTTTTGTCTGACAATGTGGAGCCAAATTTGCATTCATGTCTTGTTCAAGCCTTGAAAGTAAATTCAAAACACCACGTTATGATATGGTTAAAAAAGGTTTAATTGTCTAAAACATACCTAAAACAGACTTAATATAAATAGTTTAATATTAAATACAAAGTTCATTTCAAAGTGGTAGAGCAGCAATTAATTAAATCAATTTAAATATATTATCAATAAATATAGGATTACCAATTGTGTAGCCAAAATATTAGACAGAAATAGTCAGCACTGCATTTTAAAAAGTAGCTTGATTTCTTTATTGTCTTTGGCCTGTGATACAGCAATTTCAGAGACAATCACTGGTTTTAAAACCTTGTCTTAAATTAGTATGTTTCAGATCATCACAGTTTGACACTTGACACAATTAGTCTTTCTTGATTTACTGATTATGATTATCTACTGAAGCATCATCATAAATTATCAAATCCATGTCAGTGCTCTTTTGAGGTCTGTCCACATATAAAAATTCCCCCAGAAATTTACTTGTCAGATACAGTTCCTTGCACCAGGATAGCATAGACTGGAATTTATACTTTCACCTCTGGGTTGTCATTTATTTTCACCTTTTGGTTGTCATTTACAGTCTGTACCAGATTAATCTGTGAACTGCTGCATCTCTAATGCTGTGCTTTTGACAGCTTTCTAATAACTGAGTCTGTTTGGCACAGAGATTTTCATTCAGCATTCTTTGAACATTCTCCTTGATTGTGTTGCTAATACTCTGAGGTAAGACACAGTATGACCCTAATCTCACTGTCATTACAAGTGTTGCAGCTGTGTAGATGTCATGTATCCAGATTCATTGAAACACATTTTGATGCTTCCTGCAGAGCCAGTCCTTTCAATGGCTGTTCACATTCTGGCTGTATCTTGTGGGATTTCTTCACCCAGCTTAGCTTGGTTTTACATAAGCTTTTCAGAATTTGAAGCTGAAGATAAGAATCCTAATTGGAGTTTACTGTGAACTGAGTCCTCTCTGATGGTGCCATGTTATTACCGTGCTGAGGTGCAAGCATCTACTCTACATTCTGCTGAGCTTTAGGAGCCCTATCTTAAGGGAGCTCATCTTTGTCAAGATCCAGCGTGTTCAATCCTTTCGCCCTTTCATCTTCAGGAATAATTGCAAAGACACTTGCTAATTCATTGAACCAGAGACTCCCTGTGGTACATTTTTTTTTGAGGTTTCTCTAGTGAGTTTAGGTTGTTCCACAGTATTGATTTTAACCAGCCATCAATATAAAACCCACACATAATTTTTTCTCAGTTTCTGTAGTGATTTATAAGCTGTTCCACGCTATTGATATGTAGCCATCAATATATATGAAAAAAACATTAAATTTTGTCTGCTGTCTTTGGTCTGTTCTGGATAATTATATGTAGTGTTATAAACAGTCTTCAGCACTACAAATGTAGCACATCCCAAGGAAGATGCAGTTCCAAAGATCTGACCTGCTGTGCTTCACAAGATCATGGTGGATCAAACTTCACATCCTCTTTTGTCAGTCTAACCTGGTGGACATTTCCGCATTATCAGTCATAAAGGCTGTGCCACCTTGTTGGAATTGCCGAACACACAAATCAAAGCATTTGTTAAAGCAGGACCCCAGAGTTTGTTTAGAGAAGATCAGTGAAAGACTGCTACACAGTGTGAGTCACAAGAGACAGGGAGAAATGAGATCAGGTGCAGAGAAACCAATTTAGTAGGCAGAATGAACAAATGCAAATACACAATCCAATATGCAAAGCCAGTGATCAAAGGTAGAGTTCAGGAAACCATAAAAGTCAACCTATGAAAAGGGCAAAATGAAGGATCAGATGGCAGGAAAGCCAGATGGTCCAGGCATGGACTGAAGCAGAGGAACAGATCAGAAACTGAACTGCAAGTACAGGGTTTAGCATAACTTTTAGAATTTCCTAAGTTCATAGAGTAAAGGCCTCACGAAGCTTGTCAGGGTAATGTGTTTTAAGTGCATTTCAAACTGATTTCGAAGTTGCGGTCAGGTGATGGTAAAGCTGCAGGTTATCGTGTTGTTCAGAGGATATGCTTTAGACACAAGCAAATGCCAGAATGAAATGTGTTAGCATTTTATGCAGATGATACATCCCGTAATGAGACTCATGCCACACTGCAGTTCATTACAGACCTACAGACACAGAACTAAATACCTCTTTTGAGATTTAGGAAACCTTTTTATTCATTATAGAATGTCTGTGTGTTTGTATGTTTTACCTAAATATTTTGCCATTTGCAGGGCCATTTATTTGATATGCTTACATTAGTTTTCCTTGAAAAGGTAGTTTCAGATAACAATGCCAACAATGCCATAATACCACAATGGTGAAACCACACCCTTTTTGACATTATGTCCAGGATATGAATTGTAGATCTTTCTCAGACCTTTTTGTTGTTTTTCTCGTTTTAAAATCATGGTTAATTTATAAGAAGTTCTAAAGTGGCCACAGATATTCAGTTAGTCCAAACACTGCCCGCTGTATGAATTTCCAAGATGTATCACAAATAATTAAATTATGTTTTATCTTGGGCTCCAGTATAACCATTGTTGTTTTTAATTTCTTATCATTTTCTATTATGTCATTACTTATACTATAATCTATATGCATTAATTATTTGAATTTTGTTTTGTTTTTAATATGTAAAACACTTTGTGACTGTGTGTCTGTGAAAAGTACTATATAAATAATTTTTTTCATTTTTTCTTTTCATCTTTTTCTCTTATTATTCTTTGTTTTGCTTTTAAATCTGTTTCTAATAGTTCAGCCTTTTTGTGTGGGTGTTTTTATGGTTTTAGTATAAAATGATAATTGTTTTTTTCCAGGTATCATGTTTACCATGTAAACTATATTTTCATTTATTTTCATTGTCCTTGTTTGTGTACCAAACAATGTATAGGTTGTGTTCTATTGGCCAGTTCAATAAAAATGTTAATAAAACAATAATTATCAGGAATTAACACGTGACAAGAATAATCAGCCTTGAATCATGCCGGCCAGAAGTCTAGTTTTCTGTCTATGACACTAAGTACATTGAGAAGAAGAGACTTAGGAGCAGTCGGCATCGTACTGTTATGCATGTAGGCTCGGATAAAAATATAACAGACTTTCTTTCCTTAATTTTTTTCAGTGTTTTATGCACATTAATACACTATATCCATGATGATTTCTGTTATTCTTTTTTTGTTATTCTGTGTAGTGCCAGTGAATTTACAGGGCAGGGGGTAGAGCCTTCATGGATTGTACATTATGGAGATGACATTCATGCCAACAAAGTTTCTATGACACATGACTGTATTCTGCAGTCTGTGTTTCAGTTCTGCTGCCTTCATGGACAAATATGGCATGAATGAGAACACAAGCCCAGATGCAGAGTAGAAAGCTTTGGTAAAACTTCTATGATCAAATGCGGTCCAAATACAAAAAACAAAAATCTGTGAAGCAGGCACAAGGGATGACGGTCTGGGAAAATCTGTCCATCACAAAGACTACATGGGAAGATGAGAGTTTTAGGGTAGGGTGAGGAAGGAATGCGTGTACAGGGAACAGGAACAGGAACAGGAACACAATGCAAGGAAGCAATACACTGTTCTGTACTCCCCATCAAACATTATACTTCACAGTGAAGTCTCATTAGAACAGGGCTTAAATAATTGCTTAATTCAAAACAGGTGACTTGAAATCAGTTAGCTGGGAGGAGGGGGTGGGTGGTTGTTTGGAGAGGCAAGGTGAGACAGGACTCACTGGCATCCCTGATGGCTGCTTAACATTGACTGCCTTTTAATTGGCCGTTCTGTGTGGCGTCTATCAGTACAGATAGCCTTAGATGGAAATCTGAATTTTCATAACTCACATCCTCGATATGAATGTGAACTTCATGCTGTATGTTTGAGTTTTCAAAAATCTTTTGTGCTAAAACTACAAACACGTATCTGTGTTTGTTTGTTTCTGTGTGTAACAGGAAGGCGGCTCCCGGAGTCCAGAGAAGCGGTCCTCCCTGCCCAGGCCAGCAGCCATGCTCACACGTCGAGTCCACCCAGGAGACTATGATGAGAGTTCCACCTCCATCACAAGCTCTGGTTCCACTGCGCCCCGCCGCCCCACCTGTAAGCCACATGCACCGTACCGCAAGCAGGTTCAGACCATATTCAGTACCACACTACATGTGTTCTTGTGCTTAAAACGTGTGTATTTAAAGGTAATTGGCAAAAACAACAGAAAAACCACATGATAAGGAATTTAACTTTGAAGTAACTATAGAGATCAATGAAGCTGCGCAGATTAGTCATACTAGGGTGGTTGCCATTTAGAACAGTGTAAAAACTACAGAAGAGATTGGAAAGTTAGTACTAGGTCAGACAGTGAGCTGCAGGTGCATCTGTGAAAAGACAAACTACTGCAAAATTATTTCTGTGACTGAAAACTAAAAGTGGTTTACAACCTGTCAAACATTTTATTAATACCACAATGGTGAAATTTGTCCTTTGCATTTAACCCACCCCCTGAGGGAGCAGTCAGTCAGTCAACTTCTATACCACTTCATCCTGTTAAGGGCTGCAGGAAGCCTGGAGCCCATCTCAGGACAAATAGGGCACAGGGCAGGGGACACCCGGGGTGGGGCGCCCACCCACAACAGGGCACGCACACACACACTACAGGCAATTTGGAGACACCAATCAACCTAACTCGCATGTCTTTGGACTGTGGAAGGAAACCAGAGAACTTGGAGAAAACCCACCAAGCACAGGGAGAACATGCAAACTCGACACACACACACACACACACACACACACACACACACACACACACAGACCCAAGGCAAGAATTGAACCCCAGGCCTGGAGGTGGAAGGCAAGAGTGCTAACCAACATGCCATCGTGCTGCTTATCTCTATGAGACATTTCAATATAAAAAATATGGGGGAGCAGTGGGCTGCAATTTTTCAGTTCCCAGGGAGCTGGCACAGTGTCTTGCTCAGGGACACACCTAGTGACTGGGCTGGGATTCAAATCAGGAGACTTCTACATCCCAGCCTGATGTCCTACCCATTGAGCCACCAAGCCACTGGGTAAGCCATCAGAAAGACGAACCATAGTTGTGAGTTTCCGACAGTATAATGATTTGTGTCCCAAGCGCATTTTAATTGGAAATAAGTCCAAAACCGCAGTCCAAAATACAAAGTCAAGGATTCAGTTTCAAAGGTCAGTTAGCCTGGAGGTCCATCCTAAACACTTACAATAACCAGAATATAGTAGAAGGAAATCATGCCTGAACAACTAACACACGCCAAACACCATTAGGGAAAGAACAAGAACACAGGGTAAGTAGGGGCCACGAGCAGGGAGCACAGACAGCACTACAGATGATCACAAAGTACAACGCTCGAAAGTAAGTGTATACAGAAACACAAAATCTGCAGACCGGGAACATCCCACAAGAACTGCAGTTTTGGAGTTGCTCTGACCCAGTTGTCTAGCCGTCACAACTTGGCCCTTGTCAAAGTCACTCAAACCCTTATGATTGCCAATTTTTTTTTTGCTTACAACACATTCAGGGACAAAATGTTCGCTTGCTACCTAATATATCCCATCCACTTCTAGGTGCCACTGTAACAACATAACTGGTGGTCATAATGCTATGGCTGATGGGTGTATGTGCATATTATGACATGGCTGTATTATTATAGAATATGAATAGTAGAATAGTAGTATTATAAATTAGTGTTTTAAAGACAAAGAGTGGTTGTACCAAATATGAATTTAAGTTTTTTCTGTTTAAATACTGTAGGTTGTTTATTTTTGAAAGCTGCCTTACATTGCATTGTTTTTTCAGAAGTGTCTAAAACTTTACACAGTACTATTAGGTATTATGCATGGGGTTACAAAGCAAGCCAATTTTATTAACATACCTCAAAGTTTACAGACCCTTTGAAATCCATGCACAGTCCTTCTGGGGATCCATGAACCCCAGATTAAAGCCTGTGTTCAAAACGTTTTTCAAACATCTGTTTTATAGCTTCTTCTGTTGCTGTAAAATCGGCACTTCATTAATATAACAGGCAATGCCTTTTACTAACTGCTTTCCCTCCTTATTGTGTCCCCTCTTTGTTCTTTCTCCTGCCCTTCCTCTTCCTCGTCTGTAGCATTGCGCAGCGAGGGCAGATCAGAGCATAGGTCTGATCGGGCCCCCAGTATGACAGGTAGGCCATTTGACTCGAGTTTACCAGTTTGTTTGTCAGTGCTCTCTATGATGTGGGAGGAGACAGTGCGTAACCATGACACCATCATCCATTCAGCTGTCATTCTGTTCTGTTCCAATAGCTATAATTATTTTCTAAAACTGTTATTTGATTCCAATAACTAAAGTGCCTTTAGGTAGGTCTGTTGGGAACGGCATTATAATTAAATTAATCGAACTGAACTGTATTCCACTGTCAACTCGTCATCATCATCACTGTCATTATTATGACTATTGTACTAACCCGGTGCTTAATGAAACCAGTGCTGGTCAGGTGTCATGCTTGATTGCTTTGATCTTCGTTTTTGCTATTGCAAACTGATTACTGAGTTCCTCCATGAAACCCAAGGTCCTCAGTATGGCTCTTCTGGCATAATTACTTTAGCAGACTTATTGTATAAATCCAGCACAGCTTATTTGCCTGTTATAGCATCCATCCATCCATCCATCCATTATCTTAACCGCTTATTCCTGGTGAGGGTCGCGGGGAAACCTGGAGCCCAT
>JABJVR010007863.1:0-11128 GCA_025773905.1 Chitala chitala | reverse complement strand
ATATATATATATATATATAATTTTTTTTTTCTTTTGTAGAAACAGTTTAAACTTGTTGCAATATATTTTTTAAATCCATTCCAGGTATGTTTTATATAGCAGACATACATTTTTGTGATCCCTTCAACTCCAGGTTACATTTTTTCAGGTAATTCCCTTCTTCCAAGTCTCAAGTGAAATAAAAAAGTATTCAAAATCCTTATATATATAAATATGTGTGTGTGTGTGTGTGTGTGTGTGTGTGTGTGTGTGCATATAAAGTAACAAAACAAGTAAACTTCAAAATATCTGTCTGGCTTCATGATTCGGAAGCAGAAACGTTCCTTTTACTCCTTGCTTGAACTGAGATTCCTGCACTACCTTCTGATCTAAGATCAATGTTGTGACACTGCAGACAGACCGATGATAGACTGAGCTCTGGCAAGGATGCACCTGATGCTGTGTGTTGAAAAACCCTCATTAGAAAAAGCACCATGTGAGCTTTTCCAGATTGCTCAGACATGACAGCAGTGGCCATGTCATATCTGCCTGCTGGGTTTGTGTTCCCAGTTTAATGTTCGATGTCATCACCAATTATTTGTTCTCCATGTTAGGTACTGCCTGAGGATTAATGCAAACAAACCTTGTAGGCTTCCTGGTGAAATGTCTGTTCTAATAGGTCTGTGATTTTGGGCCTGCTGGTGCCAGTGGTGTCGGCTGTGGCACTGTATGCAGCTAGCGGTGCTATCCAGCTGCAGACTTGGCTGCTCCAGCTGTGAGGCACACCCCCATGGATGTTTCTGGCCTCTGTCTATGATGCTAATTTTGGCAACCAATGCACGATCGCAGTGTCTTAGCAAGCTGTAGCGAAATGTCGTGAGTGCCAGCTCCCCTCTTCCTTTCTCTCCAGGGAGCACACAGGTCCAAATAATGAATGTATTCTTCAGTCCAAGACCTGCTTAAAAGCACCTCCCATGACATGCTGTAAGATTTGACTGCTTAAAACCAGTTAACTTTCATCTGAATATCACTGTGCCCCCAAGGCAGTACATGTCAATATCTTTACCCTGCGAGCTGGAAATTACTGAATGTTCACAGACCCCCACTTGTTCCAAGTGTCAGGGGATATGTTATTAACCTAGAGGGAAATTTGTCCACAGGGCATGACAAAAACACTCAACTAGATGACACCATTCTTAATATGGAGTTACTCCATCTCCATCTGTCTGGAAAACTCAGATGCTGTGGTGAACTTCAGCTGTCAGGTTTGCTGCTGCATGGACGTTTCCTCACTGGAGAGCTCAGTTATAAAAGAAAGCGATGATCAGCAGATGATGGGGACCCCGTCAGTGTTGAAGATCATCCCAGTGGTGGGCTCGTATGTCCCTGCCAGGTAGTAGAGATCCTCGCTATCCTGGTACTTCTTGGTTTTGATCATCTGTTCGTACTGCTCCAGACTGACCACGAGGCACTTGTGAGACACCGTCTGCACGTCGTTTTCGTCCACATGGGAGGACTGGTAGAGGGCACGCTGGTGAGGCAGAAAAACCAATTTTAGCACGTAGCCTACATTTAAAAAATGTGGAACACTTAGTGGTTCTCACGCTGTGGTGATATGCTACAAATCTCACCTCCATGAAGTCCTTCCTCTGGCTGGAGGCTTGAAGGATGCTGGGGAGCCCCTTTGCAGACTTGTGATCCCACTTCTGCCAGGACATGTTAACAGCAATAAAAAGGTGGGTCTTAAGTTCAACAAAGACCATAAGAGCAAACCACAGTATCTGACTAGAAGCACATGATCACTTCTCATTGTTTATAAGATTAAAGGCATTTAACAAGTACTACTATTGCAGACAAACTGATTTAGAAACTCAAATTCCAAACCTTTCTGTCATGAAACTTCTTTCCAGGATTGGTTTCTTCAGGGTGATAAAACCACTTTACTCTGACCACCATATTGTTCCCCCAGGACTCCCACATGCTCTGAATGCAGCCAATGTATGGCAGGTTGGGCCGTCCAGCAGACAGAAACACTGCACAATCGCCAATCTTGATCATCTCCTTCCCACGTATGATAGCTTTGTAAAACAACTTCTTTGCCTTACCCTTCATTCCTCGCCTCTGAAAAATAATGATACAATGTCAAGCCATCTACAATTCAGTTTTAGGTTTAAGACTGAAATGATCAAAGTTACAATATAACCATATACACACACGTGTGTAAGCTGCCTGAGCTATGAATGTTTTGGGTGTTTGACAGTTCTAAATGGTTCAAACTGGCTTCCACTTCTGAAAGTGAATCTCACCTGTGTAGGCTTCCCAAACCACTTCCAAAGTTGCCGGGCTGGGAGAAAAGCTGCAATTTTGGGCCTGTTCTCCACCGATGGCAGCCTCTGACGTTTTGCCAGCTCCTTGGTGGTGGGTAGATGGATGCCTTCTCGTTTTTTTGGTTGTCGTTTTCCTTGCGGCTGCGGTGGCTGCTGCAGCTGCTGTTTCGCCTGTCCCCTGGATGACATGCGAGGGCCACTCTGGAGCTGATCAGGTAGCTTATTCTCTGCTCTTTGGTGTGCTCGCTGGCCCACAGGAGAAGGCTGTGGAGAGACTGCAGCCTCCTCATCAGAGCTGCAGGAGGAGTCGTCTGTAGTGGCTGAAGATGAGGAGGATGAGGAGGATGAGGTGGTGGAGGAAGAAGAAGAAGAAGAAGAAGAAGACGAGGAGGAGGAGGAAGAGGAGGAGCAGGAAGATGAGGTAGACGATGAGGAACTGGTGGTAGAAGAGTGGGAGGATTTGGAGGAAGCGGGACTGGAGGCCCTGGAGCTGCTGGATTTGCCATCTCTTTGATTCTTTTTCTCCTGGGCTTGCTCTTCTTCAGATTCTGAGCTGCTGGTGGTGCTATTTGTCACAGCGTCCCCTTTTGTATTGGAGCTTGTTACCTTAGCCAGCATGTCCTCACTGCTTGCCAACATTCTAGAGTTATATGTGGTCACAGGATCAGCTTTAGGCATTTCCTTCTCTGCTTTGGTACTAAGTAAGCTCTGTTTGACATCTCCTGGTAAGCCTGTGGAGTAACCTACCCCAATTGCTGCCTTGTTCTCTCCTTTGGAGAGACTGCAGTCTTCCATCATCATCAACGCTTTGGTTTTTTTTGTTTTTGGTGACATGACCCCTTCATGGTCCAGCTTGATGAGAATCTCTGAGGATTCTCTCTGTGCTTTAACTCCTTGCCTTGTCTCTTGATGTTCCCCGTTCTTCTTTGCCTTCTTTGCCAGTTTTACATTTCCTGGGCTACTGCTGTCATTTGATAGAAAGGAAGCCTG
This sequence comes from Chitala chitala, assembly GCA_025773905.1. NCBI lineage: Eukaryota > Metazoa > Chordata > Actinopteri > Osteoglossiformes > Notopteridae > Chitala > Chitala chitala. The sequence goes on along the minus strand of JABJVR010007863.1, from coordinate 7,832 downwards.
TGATGCAGTGGACTCACTGTAGATGTCGACTGAGAGGACTTTTCCATAAAGTGGGTAAGTGTAGGTTGGCCTCAGCTGGGAGCTTGCTTTATCTGAGTTCTTAATGGTCTTATTCTGACTTTCAGTAGACACTAGAACAGAGGAGCCCGTAGAGCCGGCTGGCTGGTGCTGTCTTTCAGACAATGGCATTGACTGGACAAGGGACAGCGGGCTCCCCGTGGACACCTCTGTAGAGGTAACACTTCCATTCTTTACGCAACCCTCCGTGCCTCCTTCTGCAACTGCAAGGATGCATACACTGCACTTATTATGAAATACTGATGGAATACAAAGATAGATAAGTCTTTCTCTTATCCTTTTAAATTTTGTACTTTTGTCAATTGGTAGCATAAAGAGTTCAGTGTACAGTATGCAAATAAACCCTGGTGCAGCTGATAGCAGCCCTGATTATGGCAGCAGGTCAGTAGAGTTACCAGGTTTGGGTTTGGGTCTTCGTCCTCGTCCACGGCCCTTTTGAGCAGTCTCTGTTGGCACCTGTAGGCCCGCCTCCTGGTTCTCAGACACATCTTTACTAGACCTCCTGCCCCGCTTCTTTGTGCTGGGCACCAGAAGAGCAGGAGATGGTTCTGCACCTGTTCAGTTGTGAATTCAGAAAAAAATCCTTTTATAATCACCAAAACAAATTACACTTGAAATTTACATTTAAAATATAAATTTTTAAATGAAAGCAATAATATGTTTGTATAAATAAATGATTTATGTAAATATATGTATGCTGTGACCATGAAATGACAATGAAAACGTATTTGAAAAAGGCAATCATACTTCATTCAATTTTAACAATTTTTAAATCAAATATTTGCAGCATTTTATAAGTACATGCTGCTGTTAAGATGAAATTCAAAATGTGCAACATCAAACACTGACTTCATATTGAATTTACTTGAATTATTTTTGAAAAACATCAAGAAAGTGATTGTAATGTAGGGAAAAAAAAAATGACGTTTCTTCCTTCGGAAACACCCACACTGAATCTTGTAGTTGGGGGGAAGAAGGCGAATGTGGGACAGGGGAATTCTGCCTGTATCACCATCATCGAACTCTACAGTTATTAAGTCATCCTCTACATCTCTGTCCGGATTTCCTGCAATCACAAAGAGAGAGGAGCTCTCTGAGAGAAATTACCTGGAAATTACTTTTTCCTGGAATAGCTCATTTGCAATTTCATCAAGCCCTCAAGCATATTCCAATAACCCACCCACAAAGTCACAGAATAATTACCCACACACCAAAGGCCTGTTTGTTACAATGCACTCGTTTTAATCGCTGGAAGTGCTTCTAAAGACTTGAATGAGAAGGTTAGTGACATTTTTAAGAAAGTCCAGTAGAACAATGTAGAAGTAAAACATTGAGGTGTAGGGCTTGGGGGAACTCCATGGACTCAGCTCCATGTCATCTGCTGCCAGCGTACGGGTTTAGCAGGTCTCCAAAAAAGAGATTTCTGCAAGACCTCAATTTCCCTGAGATCCCATGGGGCACCAGCCCCATCACATTTTAATCCTACAGAGGTAGAAAGCAGGGATTCTCTTTTTGAACCACCATCCTCATTAGCTGAAAGACTCCCCATTCCCCTTAATGGTGCCAAAGAGAGCGTGCCCAGGAGTGACGTACAGAAGCCATTGTATTAAGGAACTAATTTAGCCTTATTTCTCCCCACAGTCTAAAAGACTACTTTGCGTGGCCTTTAGAATAACTAAGTGGTTTTTGGACCAGTTTCAAAAACATCTGTTTTAAAGAAAATATCTCTGTGGGGAAAATTCTGCACTAAGCTGACCATCATTTCTCAACCACCTCTCTGGCCGAGTGGGTTTTGGTTAAGAGCATGAGAACAATTTCATAGACTCACCCAATAATGTTTAGTATAATACATTTATCCATTGCTAAACAAAATCCCTGAGTTAAATGTAATTTGTTCAATTATGTGTTATAACATTTATTTGAAGGTTGAGAGCAATTTTATGCCTGGGCTGGTTTCAGACACTTGAAATCTGAAGGGGTAGCTAACGCTGGTTGCTAGTGCTTAATGAATAACACATGACCTTTGCTATAGACAAGTGCTAAAAGATTGCATGTTATGTTGTGCAAATGCACTTAACGGGTTTGAGTTTCACTGACGTAGAAAAAATTAGGACATACCACACACAACTGTGCCAGGGTACAGGCAGCGGTACTGCTGACTCCAGTAAGCTGCAATCCTGGTGCCCTCAGGGAGGTACCGCACCGAGGGAGGCTTCACATCAATGATCTAGACAAGACACAAAAATTGAGGAATGACTAGAATAAACACTGAAAGATGTGTTCTTTTGGTGAATAAATGATTATATGCAGCGCAACAGTGTGGCCACAGAACCATGAATGCAGCTCCACATGCACTACCCTGATAAAAGACACATGCACGTGCACGCACACACACACACACACACACACACACTTTCACAAAGACACAGAGAGGCTGCAGTAAGCAGCCCTTGCAGAGCACACAGTCAGCAGATGGGAGGTACTCACAGCTTCCTGTAGCAGCTGCTCCAGACAGTAGATGTGCGGTCTATTTCCTCGTTCGCCCTCCACTGTCACCCTGTATCTGCAACACAGAGTCCGTGAGGATCAGTTCAGCGTGCCCTGGGGACATGCAGCTGCGCAGAGGAGCACACAGCTTCCCGCCAGTCGTGCTTTTCCTAATGCGTGCACACGGTTTCGGGCAGAAGTGCGACCATGGAGAAGGTCGAAAGTGCAGCTTCTATGAGGAGCTGTTTTCCTTTCACTTGATTGGACTGCTGCTGAGTAAACAGTGGACAAATGAACCAAGGTGGGAGCACTGCTGGGATGAGTATTAACTCAGGAATGGCCTGAGGTGCACACACGACCCTCAATGGACTCTCAGACAAAACGCTAGTATGTAACCTGTAATAGTGTCCCTGGTTCATGTTCCTCTCCACCGAGACAGCCACACATTCTATATAGATCTAACAGAAAAACAAGCCACACATTCTATATAGATCTAACAGAAAAACAAGCCACATGTTCTAAAACCCCAATTCCAAAAAAGTTGGGACGTTTTCTAAAATGTAGACTAAACCAAAATGCAATGACTAATATGTTGTCTCTGTGTTGTATTCTATTGAATATGTTAAGAAGAATTTATAAATCATTGCATTTTTTTTTAAATTTACATTTTAGAAAACGTTCTAACTTTGGGGTTGTATACGAGTACAACACAGACACTGATGGTATGGGTCCAAAACAAGAAAAATATGCTGACAAAATAAATAATTAATAAACCAAAATATATTCATTTCACCCAATGCATTAGTGAATTCATATATAATAATATAGTAGGACTCCCATATCCATGGTACTATGTTTCAGGCTCTATCATGGTTGTCTGAAACAGCAAAGAGCAGACGCCTTATAATAACCATTTGTTACATCCCTGATTGTATTTTCTTTATGTTTTGTGTTTCTATCTCTGAACATTTGTGGGACTGACTGAGTTGGAGAATGCCCATTGGTTTTCAGTAATGCCAATCACTGGACTAAAGAACCAATGAAGAGCCAAGATGTCGACAGGAAGTTTGCTTCAAGAATTAAAAACAGTATAAAAGTGTTTATTTAAAATAAAAGTATAACTTGTTAATGTTATAATTTTTTCACTACCAAAGTAGTGCATATTTTCTTAGTGGTGTGCTGTATTGTATCATCTTGTTTTTTGCTAAGTTGCTTGTTTTATGATTTCTAATCATGCTAAACTGAATCTCACACATTTTTGACTATAGGACAGCACTTACTGTTAGCTGGATTCTCAGATACTGTTGACCTCGTTTAATGTCCACATGTACTATTACTCATTTGTAAGTTGCTTTGGACAAAAGCATCTGCTAAATGAATACATGTAAAAGTAAAATGTAAATGCAACATTTATCCTCATTATCATCTACTCCAAGCTACAGTTTCCCACAAGCACTCTGCGCAGTCCCCAGTGGCTTCTGCCGTTACCAAAACAAAGGAGATGAATCAGTACTGGCGGTGCACGGTGTACCCTTTGCATCATGTTTACGCTAGCCTGTACAGTATGCACTTAATTGGTGCATGGTTTAAAAGATGTGAACCGTGTATTTTTGTACAATTTTAATTGTTTTCCTCTGTTGTTGACCATGGTTAAGTTGTTCAGTGGATACTGGATCAGCGGATACAGGGGTCGGACTACGATTACATTTTTTTTTCAATCTGATAAATGAGAACTGCATTAAGCATTAATAAAACCAAGCTAACATATAATTTATCTAAAAGAAATTGCAAATAACTGTAGAATCAGAAAAAGCTAGAAATAGAATCAAAGAAAGAATCTTGATCGTATACACTATTTAAAAACACATAATAAAAATCCTTCCTTCCATCTTCCCATGCAAGGTCATGAGTGGCCTGGAGCCTATCCCAGGCCTGATGCACAATGCTGAGGACACCCTGAACAGTGTGCCAACCCACTGCAGTAGTAGAAAGCAAAAGTAACGAATTACTATGCATTAGAGTCTTGGTTCATAGCTGCCAGCCTCTACTGCCTAAGACTTCCTCCCTGCTTCCTCAGAAGCGCTAGTTCCCCTCCCGGTTGGGGGATTGTTTTTGCAAGTTGAGCCTGCGCAGAAGTTATGTACTGCTCTGCTCCCAGCAGGCCCAGCCTCTATTCTAGGGCGGGCTGGGTCAGTCTGTGGAGCGGGAAAACCAGGGGAGAGCGCCAGGAGAGCAGCTTTCTGCAGCTCCTGCACACCACAGGTTACAACACCACCTGACACATGTTTTGGCAGATGTTTTTAGTGCTTTTCTCTTCACCCAGTGTTAGGACCCAGGAGTTTTCCCCTCTAGCCATCAATAAATATGTCTACTGAGACAAGCCACAGACAGTCTGCCAGAGATACCAGGGGGCCTTTATGTGCTGCCCCCCTCTCCTTTTCCTCAAAGAGTTGAACAGCTACTGTGAGCTCAATACCTTACTTTTCTGGCAAAACCCAGTGTGGGATGCATGTCTTTTGGTATTTATCAAACTCTTTTAGCTTTGTTAATACAGCTCCATTTTCTTTCATTATGTGTCTTAAAGAAAAGCTCTGAATTGACAGGTTCTGGGATTTCTCTTCATTAAGAGCGACTGACGAGGAACACATCTTAGGACCTCCTACACTTTCCTTTTACTGATCATGTGTAGTGCACCAGGCTTGCTCAATGTCATAACAATCAGTCTTACCAGTGGGAAATCAAGGCTTGGGGAATAACCTCCCACGAGACCTTCAAAGCCAAATATGTATACAGGAATTATACAGTGTATAACAGGCGTATTTCAGGGGTTCCTGCTATGAGTTACAAAGATTTAGTAACAGCGAAGAAGCACAATATATGAACCGAGACAGAGGCAAAAGCCAAAGACAACAATATTTCAAACACTGCGCTATCTAAGCCCTGAAAACAGCTATAGTAATCAGCTGCAAAGTGTATTCAACCGAAAGGACTGCTGGCAAGTAACCTTTACACTTGTTTGCTTGTTTGAATTGTTTAGTGTCTGAAAAAATCTGTGCAGCGGGAAATAATATCAAAAAGCTTGGATATAGGAGAAAGTCTGTGTCTCCATACCAAAAGACTCATGCAGTACTAAAATCTATAGCACATAAGCAGAGTAAATCTGAATATTACGACTGCTCCTAATATTGGTTAATATTTGAAAGGTCTCTGGTTCAAGGAAAGAAAAAAAAAAAATCACTGGAATCAAGGTAAATCCATCAAGAGTAAATTAGTTCAATAAATAAGTATTTTAAAAGAAACATTTAATTTGATGACAATGTGGAAAAAGTGCAGAAGTCATAAATAAAAACAGAAAATTACGAATCCATATACGTCAAAGATAAGGAGACAATTTCATCCCCTAGAGTACAGGGTTTTAATTTTCCTTTGGTCTTTTCAAAAGCTATACGAGTAATGATTAACTGGGGAGCAATTTGTACATATTTACCCTTTAATGCCTTTCTGCAGCATACAGAGCAATTCATTCATCCCTCCAGGGTAGATCTAACTAATGAAGAGTATCCCAAACAAACATATAGCATTATGCATTATCATACTCATTCACCAGACTGTGTTGTACTACTGAACAGATTTCCCCTGCTCTGAATGCATTTAGGTGTTGTGTACAACATGGATTTGAATTTGAATGTGAGAATAGATGGAGAACAATCAATCTGTTCCATTCAGCCTTCCAGTTAGTCCGAAGACCACATTCCCCCCTTCGGCATGGATATTTAGAAATCCTTTCAAAACTGGGTTTCACTGAGATGCTAAACCGTCCATCCCAAAGCACTGGGGCTGGGGACTGGCAATGCAATACATACTTGGACAAAAGGTGTCTTACAGGGTGGGAGAAAGCCTTTATATTGCAACAAAATGAGAAATGAGGTGGAAATCGGTGAGGCCAGCAGCACAGAGCTCTGCACATTTTAATCCCCTGTTAATAAAAGGCTTAGAAATGAAAGATTCACAATACAGTATAAAAACAAGATGTAGCACCCCTAACAGCAAAATGCTGTGTTTATCGGTAAAACAACATCTGATATGTGAATAAAAGTAAATTTTCAAATGCCTATTTTAAACAAAATGTTTGCCACATTATCTTCAAGCTGATGCAAATTTCCGATGCAGACAATTCTGTCTAAAATCAAGTTAATCCACTTTTTGGTAAATATAGAGAAAACAGACAGTTGATTCTAAATGTCAGGGAGATTTCAGCTGCCTTTAGCAGGGTACATTGTCTATACATTGCTGTTTTCCAGCTGCCTTAAAGTGTCTTTATATTTTCCACTCACTTGATAAAGGGGCCTTACTTGCAGCTACTGGTTCAGTGTTGCATGAATGTTAACCCACCTAAGCTTTCATGGACAAACTGCAGGATCGCTCAGGCACTTCTTTTAGCTATCTCTCACTGCAGCCAACATAACAAGACTCCAAATGCTGCTTATAACAGCAGCGCACCAGACTCAGGGCTGTACTCACAGAGCTAAAGGCGGAACTGAACCTGCGCCAGGAAGCCACGGTGAGGAGCTTTCCTACTGCGCCTGCTGGCTGGATGGTGGAAACTCTTCCAAAGTTCTTTGGGTTGTGGGGGGAGACTGTGCTTAATAAGGCAAAGGGAGGCAGTGAAGGTGCAGCGAGATCACATGCTATGACCACATGCTTTCCACAGCCTGCTCTGGGACAAATATATACATTTTTGGCCTTTCAAAGGTGGACCACATGTTGGTGTGATCACAGCACATTAGCCGGACTGCAAAGTAGGAATTTTCGATGAGAGTAACTTGTGAATATTAACGTAAAATGATAGAATTCCCATGCATTTGGTCTTTGTGCTTTCCCTTTTCAATGCGATATAGGTGCTTTTTACATACCAGCGTTTCGTCTTAACTGGCGTATTAACCCTGAATAAACCCTACACTGACTTTCGTTCTTTCTCACTTTCCTATTGCACAAATCAGTAATAGGAGCTTTTTTCTTTTCCTGTCGCCATAAGCCGCGCTTCAAAGTGTCAGTAAGTGCGCCTCCTTGTGGCTGCCTCCGGTAGCAGTGTATCAGGCTGTGCGGTGACAGCTGAAGGCTTACATGTCCGGGGAGTGGACGGTGCTGACGTAGCCGGCGTACAGCAGCTTGTCGTCCATGGGGATGAGCACCCTCAACCCGTCTTTCAGCTCGTCCTTGTCAATCACGCAACTCTGGGGGGCTGCAACATACCAATGGGGGGGGGG
>JABJVR010007862.1:0-11130 GCA_025773905.1 Chitala chitala | reverse complement strand
CCCCCCCCCCCCCCCCCCCCCCCCCCCCCCCCCCCCCCCCCCCCCCCCCCCCCCCCCCCCCCCCCCCCCCCCACTATGTACGTTAAAGTACGTTAAACATGAGGTGTCTTTGTAAGGCAGAACTATACTTACTTTTAAATTACCATGGGTAGCACTAAGAGCATAATTGCAAGATGGTAGCTTTGAGGTAGATTGTACAGTATTAAGAAGGTGATGACTGCCAAACTATGTTGAGAGATATTTAAGTAAAATACTTGCAGACATAGTAAACCACAGCATTTTCTCTTCCCTATAATTATTATTACACTGAGTAAATGAGGTTATTACCCTTTCCTTCTCACTTTTTTTTGCTGCTTCAATGACTTATTGCTTACATACTACCAAAGGAAAAGAGTTATAACTTAATGCACATTTTGAATTACTTTTCAACACAATGAGACAATCAGAAATTCCTGTTAAGGTAGAAACAAAGTAAAACAAGGAACAGCCAAGTGATTTGCTCGTTGTTTAGTGTCATGCCTTAAAACCAAGCAAATTTAAACCCAGTGTAAACAGTCTTATCACATGTACCATGCACTTCAAGGTCGACTTCTGGACCATGGATGTGCTCCAGTAAAACTCACTTTCTGGCACCTTCTCATTGCTGCACTGAGTCAGTCAGAGTAAATAAAACAGGAGCAGCAAACCTGCTAGGGTGAACGAGATACGGCGGCGAACCCAGCATTCTGCTCAGCTGTCTGCACCTAGTCATACGTGATTGTGTACTCATGTACAGTCAAGACCCGCAACTGTAGCATGTGCAGAAAGTGCACTAGGTCACACGGATGATGCTGCCCGCCAAGGCTGGCAGTGATAGAGGTGCTCATACTCCAACAGTGGCCTGGCACATCACAACGGTGGTCATTGAAATTCTTGCCATCTTGGTCACTGCCACCAGCTGACAAGAAGCATTATGGTTTGTGTCAGGGACAGGAAGGACAATGTAAGCACGTTCCTACTTCTGTAGCACCGTGAGTCAGTGCCTTGCAGCATTGTGTTTTCAGTTTAAAGGCTGTCTTTTTTTGTTAAATCGCAGCAAGGATCTGATAAGGACCGAATCCCAGCATTGTGGCAGAATTACAAATAGGAAGTCATTAGAAGTCTTAGCTCCTACTTCCTTAAACTCTTGCAAGCTTGTGACAGACCTTCTGTTCTGCAAAGCGGCACTGTGGAGAGACAGATGACAAATTTCTTCATCAGTAATATTCAGATCAAGATATAAAATAACAGTATGTGACGCTCCATTCCAAACATACCCAGGGCACATTCAACACACACATGCGCATACACGCCCACACATACACAAACATTTGACAACTTGTGCTTTTGATTTTATAATTTACAGAGCTTCTCCAGTTATGGTCATGGAAAAAACTCTCCACCGACTGGGCCAGGGTTCTCATCCTGTGTTTTCTTTATCTTTGTCAAGGTCCTTAATTCAGGTTACAGGGGCAGAAAGTGGAACAGGGAAGTTTCCAGAACCTTTCTGCGGTGCTCTAGTCGCTGGCTTTACTCACCAGAGAACATGATTGGTTGAAGAAAGACAAATAGAAAGGCAGTCTGTGTGAGTGCCTGCTGTCTCTAGTGACATGTAGGTGTCCACTAGGAGGACCCATCTGCAGCCACAAACTCATGGGTGTCTCAGAGGCAGGACAGTGGTGACTGACAAACAATACAGGGACACTGGTGGGTGATACTAATCTTATGGTAAAACGCAAACCTAGCACAACCACTGCATCATTTTTATCAGTCATGACAGGAAAGATCAAACTGAACATCTATTGTTAGGGGGTCAAGCCTGTGTGTGACCCTTCTTCACTTATTCTATCACAAGAACAACATCCACATTTCAACATCCTATAATACCTCAATTTTAAACTGTTCCAGCATGCCTGCTATTTAAGAGTATTTACACTGTGATACCATTGTGACATCTGCATATTTTTTGTATGAACAATACAAATTTGTTGTGTTTAAAATATTGGCAGATGTTATAGTAGATTATTTACCATACTTATAGACTGTATATCATTATACAATATCAATTTTACTAGTTAGTGTTTTTTTTAATACAGAATGCAAACTTTGAGTTTTGGGGCAGCCAGCAAAAATCCTTCTTTACACGTGACCTTATGTTGTTTATCACTACTGTCTACGGTGTCACAGTCAGTCTGCCACACATCACCATGTTGCTTGCGTGGTCTTGACCGGCCCGGCTTGACTTTGTAAATCCTCAGCGGTGTGCAGGCCAGAAGGATAAGCGGCAGAGGCCGGGGGCGGAGGTCCTGACGCTACATATTACCACTGTGAGTCAGCAAAACGTGGCCGCGTGCCAGAGTTAGAAAGGATTATCACTTCAACTCACCAGGTAGAAAACAAATAGCGCAGACTCTGCCGGTACTGTATAAGGACATAAATCAAACGTAACACCAATTATTGTAATCTTTATTACGCACCTATTTACTAGACTTCGTTATTTAACAGGAGAGAGGGAGAAAGAGAGACAGAGAGAGGTGATACGGTGAGAGGGAGTGCGAGAGAAAATGAGAAAGAGATCAGGAAGCACGTCCAAGCGCGTGGAAACGGGACTAAACGAAAAACAGGTCACCACAAGCAAGTCTTCTCAACGGCGATAGTACAAAAGCGCATGACGCGATTATTAATTAGGACACCGTAGTAAGACAAATAAGGAATATGGAGTACCTGATCGGGTAACAAACACCTCATCCGTCTGGGGTCTGTTTTTAAACATCTCAAATGCGTATAGTAAATATTATTTATTTTATTTCAGTTGAGTTACCAAACTGTATACACTGCTTTTTTTAACCCAAACCACACATCAACAACACACATTCACCTTTATAGGTACAAGGCTCCATTGCATTAAAACTCAACCAATTCAAGTCAATTAACGACAAAGAGCTCGAAAGAGTTTTAAATTACATTTTTGTCCTTAATGTACTTGATGAAAACACATCGATTGCAGCCGTTGTATAACAATCTGAATAAAAACAAGATTGTCATGTTTTGTGAAACGAAAAAAAAATTGTTGGGAAAAGAAGTTACTGTATATTTTTCGCTGATCCTTTTAAGTACTGTGCGCATCTAGTGGATAATTATTGTAATGCAACCGTGACTATTTAGGAATTACAGCAGTCGGACTTTTCAAGTTCGTTGAACGTTCGCGCCCTCTGGTGTCTGCATGTAACAATTGACATCATTTAAAGTCTAAACTCACCAAAGATGAGTGGTTCTTGGTATTTTAAATAGTCGAATATTTGTATCATGTATTACCCGTTGGAACTACTCCTGCAAATAAGACTTTGTTGCACGTGACATTAAAACAGGAACAAGTTTTTATTATTGTGTTTATAAAAAGGCAGACATGCTCAGCGGCTTAACTTTAATAGCTGGTTTTAGTATTGTCAGAAAAATATGCCAAATAAAACATGATTTAAGTTTTAGTTTACACAGTGTAATTGAGTGGGATTACATCTTCGTGCATTGGTTTGGCTGTTCGCTGGACCCCACTTTTACTAAGCAAACTGGTGTGCAGCGTCTCGGTTCTTCAGCCGCTTCTCCAGAAATACTGCGGAGCAGATCTGCATCCTGCAGTCCCCGGAGAGCCCGCTTCCCCAGCGCAGCCCCTGCCACTTTGACAGACACTCTGTTATTAAGTGTCTAACGTTCACCGTCGAGCGGCCGGCTGTTCTCATTAGTTAGCTCCGTCGCCCCGCGACCAGCTGAGGATGTGACCGTTAATCTGTCACGCCCATAAGGGATCATGCAGACAAGCCCCGGTTCCAAAAATATACGGGGCAGAGAGACATTTTTTGAGCGGTACATATATGGAAAGTACATTGCTGCGATGTAGTTCGATACAACCACGTGGCTCTGAGGTTGGACTAGAACTCACCATGCATTAGATCAAACAGACGTTTGAACAACGCGATATTAACGAATAATAGATCGCTTCCATATATACTCTTGTATACGATATATCTCTGACCCAGAGAAGCATTTAAGGAAATTGGTTTACAAGCCCTGCCCTGAAATGTAATTTAAGAGTACTGTGTGTATGACTAACTAGGCTACCTACGTTTGGGTGAAACTAGAGTGCTGATCACATTGTTGAAGATGTGACTAAATATTCAGGACAGAAGGACAATCAGCTACTTCTTACTCGTTACTTGTCTGTAAAAACCATCTATAGTCCCTAAGTTGTACTTGTTTTGTATAATTATTGCTGTACTACTTCCAGTTATTAAACATATTGGTTTTGTTAGACCCACAGAGGTGTGGTGAAAGCATGTGTCATTGACTGAAATATCCTGACAGTCCTGCTGCTTTGAATTCATGAAAAAAATGTTTCCTGCAGACTTTGCTCCTGGTCTGCCATTACTGTAATCAGTCACACGCTTCCATTTTTAGAGTCTGTCTAAAGGGCAGGGCAGGGCGTCACACCACTGCAAGTCATACCCAAGTTTTCTGCAGTTTTCTCACAGGGCCCTGAGGTCTGTCTTGCCCAACCAAGGCAGCTGAATAAGTTCAAGCTTATAGTAGTTCTCATTATGGGTTGGTAAGTGTTTGAGATACCTCAGCTGCTGTTCACATGCCACCTAGTGTTCAAATACAAGCATTACAGGATCAACTGGGCCACTCACCTGACAGGTCAGTCTAAAAAAAGAGACAGCAGTAGTTGCTGTTTTGATCCTGTTTAGACAGGGAACAAAGTTCTGTTTTGTGTGCAAACCTTTGAAATGGAAAACTACTTCCTGTACTCTCATGCCAAGCTCAACATCACCCTCATCCAAAAAAAAAGACAAACATGAAAGACAAAAATACATACTTCTGCATTTCACCTGGTTTTTGCACAGTTGCAGTTGTGTTTTACATTTCCCTGCAAACATACTGGACTGTAGGGTGATTGTCCAAATGACACTTCTGAATGCTCAGACCCCTTCTGGACTCTGGATGCCTTCACTGCTTTAAAAGAGGGGTTTTAAACCACTTTAGACTGCTTGAACTGCTTGGTGCTTTAATGGCACGTCAAACTTCATCAGTCTTCTAGACGGCTTTGGTCATATTGTACCCATGTGTACAGTTCATCTAGTACTACACTAGTGATTGCAGCTATTTATAAGCAATTCACATTTAAACTTTTAGAAGAAGTCTACGTCACAGATTTGCTTTGACTGACGTTCATAAATCTACTAAGCAATGTAAAGTTCTTTACGCATTTTAAAAGGCAGAGATCTGGTCTTCCATTTAAGAAGTATGCATGGTTTCTTCTACAGTTAAAGGTATATATCTGAGCAGGTGGCAAGACAGTAGGTTTATGATGTTGGAATGTCAAAGTCGAGGGGATTGTGGGTAAATGGACAGGAAAATGTGCACATAGCCATTGGGGCCCAATTAATACGGAAAGATAAGCAGTAATAATGACACATAGCCTCTGCACTATTTTCATGGTAGCTGCAGCAATTCTACATTGTCTGTAAAATCTCAGGAGTTCAGTTAACATACAGATCACTCCACTGGCAAAAACATTTAGCCAACTGCTCATGCTATGACTTTTCTATTATTATTATTATTTAGAAGGTTGTGTTTAGATAAGAACTGATACTTCAAGACTGGCGTTCCACATTAGGACACGTGCAGCACATCATGCAGCACAGACACGATGCCATACTAAGAATTGGAAGTTGATGGTCATTCTTACCTCTCCACAATGTGTCACTGGCTTTGAACTGGTATCTTCAGTGTGTGAGCTCCAAAGCACTGCTCTTTTGTGCAAAGTGTGGCTGTGCACGTAATCCTCCTTGTCAGAAATTATGCTATGAATTCAGAAGAAGCACCTGCTCCTGTTTACCAATGAACCTTTCGCCAATGAGTCTTTTTTCAAAGCAGCAATTCTGTTCCTGGGAATTTAAGTCTACAGACGTTTAAGGACGGGATCTGGACACACCTGGATCTGACATTTATAAAATCAAAAGACAAACAACAACACTTTTTTTATATTTACATTCAATAATTCATGTCCCTTTATGCTCTCACATTAGCGGGAATCCACACTAGATGATATTTAAATAATTGTTATATTAACAGATTACATCTGCTGTCACCTCTGCACAGCGAAGCACGTCCCCAGGAGCGGGCAGTGAGTGAAAACCTGGGCTAGACACTGAAATGAGAGAAACACTGACAACTGGTAAAACACATCGGTTTTTTTTTTTTTAATCCAGATTCCCTTTAAATACATTTTAAACAGTAATAATAAATACAAATAATTTTTGGGTTTGCACTTAAATTGCACTTAAGGCCAGTGCTTCTCCACACATTGCCAACCTGTTCTTTACAATGCTGTCAGGTGGTTGCTATGGATTTTACGACAGGGAGAGATGGCGTAGGCTCTGGTGGATTGTGGGTTTATTATGCTTTCTTCTGTTCTTGCACTAAGGGGGGGGGTCCTTTGGTTTGTCTTTTTTTTTGAGGAAAGAAAGATAACGGCACATTTGAGTGGCGTCGCAGCCTTTGTGGGCTGTAGGGTCTCCATCAGGACTCTGATTGGCCGGGGCAGAAAGCAATTGAGAATGAGCAAAGCTGAGCAGATATCACAATACCACGCAATACCACTCGAAAAATGAATATCAATGAAGCAGCGATGATGGGGGGGGGGCGCATAAACCACAACAACAAATGTATCAACAGGGAAAAAAGCAAACCAAACCGCACAATTAAACAACATCCTTTGGGGAACGAAGTGGCTTTGCTCATGCTAAGAACAAAATGGACTGAACCTGGAGATGACAGGTGCTTTTAGAGATGAATACCCCCCACACCCCCCCCCCCAAGCCTCCCTCGTGCACAAAAGAGAAGCACAGCCACATTCCCCGACTACCTCTGAGCTGCACCTCCACATTAGATAAAACGGTTTTAAGAACAAGCCGTGCTGTTGCAAGAGCCAGCTGGCGTTTCACCTGTTAGCTCAGAGCATCACAGCCTTCCATTCAGAAGGTCTCATGCTGTACAAGAAACATGCAACTCTGCCAATATGCACAAGATCCTGTGTCTCCAGCGGTGGCGTAGTCCTGCAGCTGAAGCCAGGCACTGTGCCACTGCTGTTCCCTGTTACCTAACCGTCCTAATGGTTCATTCTCAGGTCATACCAAAGAGAGCGAGAAACCCCAGGGTTGGAATGGGCCAAGACCACATCAGCATCTTGAATCGATGCCTCTGTCAACACATTCCGTCGTGGCATTTTCTTTTAGAAATGAACAAGAAGAGACAATGCTTTCCACAAATGCTTAGTCTGGATCTGATGCTCATCTAGGCAAAAATGACAATGACAAAAAAAAAAAAAAACGATTTCTATGTTGGCAATGAGAGCCTACGTTTGTTGCAATTTGGACTAATACACAGAAAATGCAGAGAGGTGTCAGAGTGGGCACAGTGAAATGGAACCAGCTGAGCTTTGAGCTTCAGCTTGACTGCTTGCTTGGTTGACTCATGGATAATAACTGCTCGCTCTATTGCACCTGGGGGCCCAGCATCACATGCCCCAGAGAGGCGGGGGGGGGGCAGGAAGAAAGAGAGATCTTCATATCCAGGGATGCTCATCTCCTGTTTGTGGTGGGTTTAGGGTCTGGTCACCTGGTGATACTTGGGGGTGTTAGGTGATGTCACTAATGTCCTTCTTTTTTTTGTCAGGTACTGTGTCCCTTGACTGTGGAGATTCACTGCCCTGATTCTCACCCTTATGTCATCCATCACAATGGAACATCTGAGAAATTCAAAGGCAACCGATTGGTTAATGATTTACAGGCCAATGGCATACATGTCAGAAGAGTGGCAGCTGCACTTCACCTGGGCCGTCAAGTTACAGAGACGCTGGAAAATTTTACTCGCCAAGAAGCTCCTCTTTTGAACCCCAGCAGACGCAATTAATCTGACAAAGAAGCTCCTGGAAAGGGCGTCGCCTCGTCTCTCCGATTACGTTCTCAGCACTCAGAGATTCCTGCTGCGACTTTAGCCATCAGGATCAAGCCAAGAGGGGCGTGCACTCAAATGTCACGAGGTTATGGGCGGCCCTGAGGAGTGCTTTCTTGTCTGACCCTGCCTCGAAATGCAGAAGCATGAATGGTGATCAGCCAAAGTGGTTACCAGAGGCAAAATGTGCAGAAGAAAGGTGGGTGGACTGGCAGGGAGTCTGGGTATAATGAAAGATCCAGTGACATCATGCGTAGAAAATACGTACATTCAAAAGGTAACTTGGCACACTTTCCACCAGTACCTTTTACTGAAAAACCTTTTGCTGTTTCATTTTTCTTTGCAAATGCTGATAACCTTGTAGCCTCTGAGCCAACGTGGGATTCCGGTTTTTAAACCAAGCTGATTTTAATAAAGCATATGAACAGATTAATTTTGTTCAGATCCATTCATTTAATAAATGCACTTAATCAGCTAAGTACCTTCATGGACATGTTAACAGAGATTTTTTAGTAGGATGCAGTTCTGTAAATGCTGAATTACAGTTTAAATATTATCTTAATTACAGTTTAATTAATTCAATTAATTGTTGTTAATCAAAACAGTCGTGTTGTGCCAGGGGGCGCTAATGAGGTAGCTAGTGCAGCAAGGGGCAGAAAGGAAAATTTCCTACCAAAAGCATCAGTGTATTTATTGCGTATACCTGGGCTTATTTGTGAAAGCAAAATGATGAAGTCAAGACAAACAACGTGTGAGCTGCTTTTTTTTATGGCAATGAAGGACAATTTGTCATAATCCTGGAAAACCAGTGACCAGGCGAACATAGCGAGTGAGGGTGTGAAATTACCCATGCTAGTTTCACTGTGCAGCCTTGGTTGTATGCTTGTTTTTTGTCCCCAGTGCCCACGAAAGGTGGGAGCCCAGATGTGGGAGGTGAGAAAGGTAGCACTGACCTCCCCCACCAACTGCTCTCACTGTCTGAGTCACTCGCACAGCACTGCAAACATTTACTGAAAATTAGAGGGAGAAAAAGAGAGAGAAAGAGCAAAGAACACAAAAAATGCGCATGGGGGAAGGGGCTGCGTGACACCCCACCTGGTGGGCTGCGATGTCAGGTACACGGCTGTGACACAAACTGAAAAAATCCTCCACATGCTTTCGGGAGACTCCACAACCTGTTGAGTTTGATGGGCGCTCAGTGTTATCGGCAGTGACTACAAAAAGACGACTACACCAGAAACAGCCGACTGGGGTGACAACATACGGAGCAGCGATCTCTCATTACGCCTCGCAAAAGAGCGGATCTGGAAGTGTTATCAGAAAAGTGAGAGCAAACTGCTGTATTTGATTTTCTCAGAACTGCGAACTGTAAGTCAATCTATCAGAGTGGCAGTAACCAGATCAACAGGCACTTATTAAGGATTTATGGATGGGCTCCTGATTTATTCATAACACTGGATACACCGCTGACTCTTTCTTACCCCTGCGATCGACACGGGCGCACGTGCAGCCACAGTTATGCAATCGCTTTCCAGTCAAACCGCTGTAAGTCGGATGCAAAGGGGAGACCGAGAGGCCCACGTTGGACTGACAGTTTGGCCTGAACTTCTGGTGTCACGCGTTCAGTACTGTAACACAAGTGCATGTGCTTCTAGATCAGCCTGCACCTCAAAGGCCTAGATTCAACCAAACGTTTTTCAAATGGCACACGTGTAACTTTTAGATCGCTGTTTTTCTGTGAAATGACCGAGCTATGCGTTGCGTGAGAACCCTTAAGGTAAACAGAGCAGCAAGACAACACAACCTGAAAGATCCACATTTAAAATAACAGTCTGCAGACGTGGACACAACTAATAAATGAAACTATTAAAATACCACTATGTTGTTTTTTCTTTTTAAAGATCTTGCAAGTCAGCTATGTCCTTATTTCACAGTTTGAAATTTAATGAAGCGTCTTATCAACTCTTGAGACAAAAAAGCATTCAGAGGGAACGTGTGATATGAAACGAGAAAAAAAGACAGGACGTGACAGGCCCTGGAAGACCGCGTGTGTCTACGGGCATGAAATATTCTTTATGATGCTATCTGTCCATTCGATCCTTTTGGCGGTAGACCAGCAAGTATGAGTCTGAGACAAGCCAAAAAAGAAACATCGCCGTAGCACTTTTTCCAGGGCGGTACCTGCCGTTTCACTTCCTGCTAGGTAACATTTGCATTTGTGATGCTGAGGAAAAACACACGTGATTTGGATATACAGAGAGAACACTCTTCTGACAAAATTCCTATTGTGTACCATGCAGAAAATAACTTCATGTCACAACTCGCAAAAGTCTCTTACATTCAGCTACGTTGTTTTTGTGAGGAGTACATCCACGCTGAGTCTGCTTTTTGTCCCAGTACACGTTTTCGTTGTTTTGCCCAAATGGGGTCTCTTATGGACCCTTAAGTACGGACGGTCAGTAGCGTGCTAATGTACTGCGCACTGCATCAACCCTATTTGAATGTAAAATGATGAAGGCGTGTTTTCGTGTATGTGGTGCATTTAAGATATCCTGTTATACCATCCATCTGCTAAATACCGAAGCTCTGACTGATGGTTTGACGGCAATTCACCAGTGAACACGTTACTCTCTATGCATGGGAACGTTGTACGTTTAAAAAAAGCTTGGCCTTTTTGGGTCTTTCTTACTGACTGTTCACCATGCAAAGAGTTGGTTGAAAAGCCAAACGTTACGCAACAATAATGACGTTGTGGCAAAGTTCATTTTGTCTAGAAATGGAAACATACTGTTGCTTTAGGTGTAGGATTGTGTGTGAATATATATATATATATAGTACTGCTCACTTTAAAATGAAGCCACCTGTGTCACAGAGAAGTAAAGTAAAACCATACCATTCCAAAACGCCTCTGACAAAAGTTAATATTGCAATGATAAAACTATTTGCGCTGACAGAGAAAGGCTCGCAGTTTTTGGCCAGGCGTCGGGTGAAAAAAGAACAAGAGCCCCATCTGTCTGCATTTTCTTATTGTCTCTTTCCTGTGCCCCCCCCCGTTTCTCTCCCTCTAGCTCTCCATCCCCCCCCTATCTCTCCCTCCTTTCC